>JASDQU010353721.1:1051-12058 GCA_032191745.1 Picea mariana
CAAACAAAAGTTACTATTGGAATTGCACACCTCTCCAGTAGGAGGGCACTCGGGATTTTTAAAAACCTACCATAGGGTCAAGAAGGATTTTGTTTGGGATGGCCTTAAAAATGATGTTCAAAGGTTTGTGGCGAAATGTTTGGTTTGCCAACAAAATAAGGTGGAAACAATTAAGACCCCAGGTCTTTTACAACCATTAGCCATGCCAAGTCAGCGTTGGGAGGAGGTTTCCATGGATTTCATCACAGGGTTACCAAAGTCTGAAGGAAAGAGTGTCATCATGGTAATTGTTGATAGACTGACCAAGTACGCACACTTTTGTGCACTCTCTCATCCCTTCAAAGCTAGTACAGTTGCCATTGTATTCATGGAGATAGTTCAAAAGCTACATGGAAGCCCAAAGATCATTGTAAGTGACAAAGATCCCATCTTCACTCAACATTTTTGGACATAAATATTTTCTTGTTTGGGTACTCAATTGGCTCATAGCTCATCCTATCATCCTCAATCTGATGGAAAAACCGAGATATTGAACAAATGTCTGGAAGGCTACCTTCGCTGCTTCATCTCTGATAAACAAACACAATGGTTCAAATGGTTACCCTTGGTAGAATGGTGGTATAACACTTCCTTTCATACTGCAACAAAAATGACACCATTTATGGCACTCTATGGATACCACCCTCCTTCCATCACTTCTTCTCTAAAAGAAAAATCTAAGGTTCAAGTAGTGCAAGATCACATGCAGCATCAACAACAAGTTCTCCAAATATTAAATAACAACATGACCATGGCACAAAATCGTATGAAACAACAAGTAGATCAACATCGTAGTGAAAGAAGTTTTGAAGTAGGGGATTGGGTGTTTTTAAGACTACAACCATACAAACAGATGTCCCTCGAGCAAGCCAAGAAGGATAATAAATTATCACCAAAGTACTATGGCCCTTATAAGGTGTTACAAAAGATTGGTGCTATGGCATACAAATTGGAGTTTCCTTCATCTTCACGAGTACACCTAGTTTTCCATGTTTCATGCTTAAAGAAGGTTATAGGTGACAAGATCCTAGTTCAAACTATATTGCCAGAACTTGACGAGGAAGGAAAAATCATATTGGATCTTGAAGCCATCACTGATACAAGAATTCACCAGTTGAGGAATAGATCCATTTCAGAGTATCTCATTAAATGGAGGAAACTATTGGCTGAAGATTCCACTTGGGAAGATGAGTCTTTTATACAGAAGCATCTAGAGTTACTCAAGCATTGCGAACAACACTTGTCTCAAGGGGAGGGGCATGTTAAGCCCTAAATAATGGCTCATTACCCCTTAATTAGGGCATATTATATTAGTAATGTTATTTTATTTATGTCGGCTTTTGTCCATATGTTGTAATTATACCTCCTAGTCTCCTATATATAGCAAGGAGACATTTTCATTTTGAATCATCTTGTAATTGTACATTTATGTGGGCATAAGGAGGTTGCCCCCTTGAAGAGGCTTATTATCTGAGTTTCTCTCTTTTTCAAGGCGTTGAGTACTTATTCTGAGGTTTTTCTATGCTATATTGATATTTGGTTCTTAACACACTATCAGGGGTGTCACACCTCTTCCTCCAGCACCACGTCATCTACTTCCCTTGCATCCTCTAACAATGATTACCTGCATGTACAATTTACAAATTTAATTAGCGATATAATTTTAATCATTTATTTAACACAGTGGAAGGCGTAACGATCTAATGTTGCAGGGTTGAATCTACTCTGATACCATATCTAACGTCCCTCATTTCATGATACAAAGCTAAGTATAAATAACAAAGTAGTATTTTTTTTTCTTGAGATAAACAAAGTTACGAATTGTCCATTACAACAATTATATAAGAAATAAAATTAAATTACAAAGACAACAAATAGGTATTTGATCTATACATATTCAATATCATTGTTAATTCCAATGATCCATAATGTACCACCTATGCAACATTACAATAAGAGTCAAGATACAAATAGCATAAGCATTTTAGTAGGAGATTCAATAACATCAGGTCACATAAAAGTAACGAACCTTAACAATGTATACTCGCCCAACATTCTAAACCTTCAAGGTTAGGACCTTTAAGACACATAATCAATGCTCATAGTCCATGATTCATCTGATCAATTTTGACCATTTAAGGTCTCAAGACTGGCAGTTGTTCTGAGGAACATTAAGATATCTATTACCCAAATCATTCCTAGAATAAGATTTCAAGAATAAATTTACCTCATCTTAATTCATATGTGCATATATAAATCATCATTCACCATCTAATTTAAATGTTACAAGAAGATACTTCAATAACTTGTAAACACTCAATCATTAATTCATTATTTAAAGAGCTAATTAAGGATTGACATTTAACTAACACATTTAAGGTTGTCCAATTTAATTAATGATGTGTTGATGGGTCTTAAATACCTTGATTCAACAGTAGGAACTAAACCCACCACCGAGGCCTAATTAGACTCTGCAATGTTTAAAGATGGAATGGTTCTCCAGATCTTGCGATCCAACCAAATTATCGATGGGCTTTGTGTTTTCTTTTGAAATCTCTTCCTTCAGTTAGGATTATTCTCTTCTGTATTTTCTCTTGGGTGGGAATGGTATGAGAGATGCAAGTCAATATAAACCAACTTGATAGCAAACATGATTAAGTTTTAACAACCGGGGAGGAGATTGAGCTTGGGATAACCTACTGCTCAAACATGCAGACAATGATTCTATACCATAGGCCTAGTACTAATACATCAACCATGTGAGAATCCAATTACTGTATGAGAAAATAATTATCAGAAAGAAATCATATATGTAATAAGATAATGGAAAGAAAAATAATTCATCTACCATAACCATTCATCACATAATAACACAACGATTCATTTTCATCATTAAAGCAAAGAACATCAAAACATTGCACCAGATAACTTTCATTACTGCATCATTCGTGAAAGAGGATAGGAAATAGTTCTTCTTCAAGTCCAATCACATGCATTTGATGGAAATAGATTGTCTTTGGTCCAGAAGGACTTCTCAATTCATAACAACTTCAAAATAATTCTTAACAACAAAAAATAAAGAGTTCTTACAACAACAATCAACCCTCACTTCATGGTCGATGTATTTATTTATAATATAAGGTTTAACTCAAATTAATGACTAAGTGAAGTTTAATAAAAACAAAAATCACCATGTGGCATCATCTTCTAACAGTTTCTTTAATAGTCAACCCGAGATATCTCTTGAAAAGGGAGACTTCTCTCATATTCAGACCAACTGATGAATAATTATTCATGAGTTTGGGCTCATGGAAATCTGTGTTGTTCCATCAGAGCCGCATATATTCGCCTGATGTCCACTACATGTGTCCAGTACTTTACTAGATTGGAGTTCAACTGCTGTAGCATGGTTCGGGCTCTGATTGGATGTTCTGCAAATCGTTGCGCTTTCCCTGGTCTCACATCGACAATCTTTACGAACCCTTCGGTCCATAGCGAATCTTGTTTGGCGTGCGACTCGACTACATCGATCGGGTCGGTGAAGTTATCGGGGGTGCCGAACTCGGGGAGTCTAATATCCTTTATTTCTCTGTTGATTTTTCTTTGATGTTTCTTATGAGTTCTTCGATGAGGTCACAGAGAAAAAATTGTTCAGTAGTCGGGAGGATCTTTCCTGCAATTAGGGTTGAGGTAGTTTAGCAATAAGGTAACACATGGTAAGATACAAACAAAACAATATAGACCAATGCGTACCTGTGGATCTTGTTAGTCTCGATCGTTTAATACTTACCTGATCCCAGTCGCCGCTTTGAATGACCTGTGATGTCCTTGTCCATGTCGTTGCTCCTCTTCAATTTACATGAGTTACGTCAGCGCGCCATAGCGTGGAAAATTAGGTACGACATATATGAGTGTCAGAACCATCATAGTAGCCACTTGACCCTTGGGGATGGGAAAGGATGCCAGAGTCGAACATGTGCGCGTACACTCCCAAAATGTCGGATATGTTGGATTACTGAGAGGGGGGGTGAATAAGTAATAGCGTAATCATAATCATTTTTCTCCAAATACTCCAAGTCTTATATCAATGTAGAATTATTATCCAATAATGAGCAATAAGAAATGAACAATCACACACATACACAGTACACTAGTGTTTTATGTGGAAACCCAAATCGGGAGAAAACCATGGAATGCTTTTTCTTATATGTCTTGAAGAATTACATTCATTGGAAGCACCGACTTGCTTTGTTTTCCAACTGCAAATGGAAGGAGGCTCCAACCCTCTAGTTTCTCAGGATACAACCTGAGGGAAGCTCCAACTCCCCAATTCTCTGGCTACAACCAAAAGGAGGCTACAACCCCCTAAGTTCTCCGACTACAACCGAAAGGTGGCTACAACCACCTGTCCTTGCCCTGTCCAACCACCTTGAAGTAGAAGTAGAATGATGGAACCACTGTCACACTATCACTATGAGATATATCACTGTAAACTTGTACCAATAAACCTGAACCATGCATCAACCTGTACCTCAACCTGTAATCAACCTGTACCATAAACAAGTGCATCAACCATGCACCAACCTGTACCAAAAAATCTGTAATCAACTTGTACCATAAACAAGTGAAACCAACCATGTTCCAAGTATGTACCAATCATGTGTCAACTAATCATCAACTATGACTCATCAATATGTACCAACATCATCAACTGTACACCTCATGTATGTGCCAACTCATCAACTACTTGTCTCAACCATGTACCCAACTTGTACCTCAACCAAAATACCTCATCAATTTCATCATTGAAATATGATATATAACTCTGTAATAGACCTGGTGTATATGATAACATACCTGCAAACCTTCCTTAACTTTAAACAACAAGAGACTAGCATTTACATCAAACTTTTTTTTAGTCTCACATGACTAGGTTTGGATTAGTCAACAACCCTGACTTGAAATAATCATAACTTTGTAACTTTAATGAATAAATATATGAAACTGATATACAATTTTCTTCAATGTTTTTCATAAAATTACTCCATGTGTCACTACTTGGAACCTCTCATAAAATTAGTTATAGCAAAAATGACATACCTTGTTGAATTTTGGCTTATTCTAGAGAGAGACATTGTAGAGCATGCCCCAAATGGAATATTTGTTGAATCAATTTGAAAATGTTACAGAACATACTATAGAGTGTACTCTAACCAAAAAATTTGGTCGTACTAAATTTGGATCTGTTATGAAGAAGTTATGACGTTTTTACCTGAAACACCTGTTTTTGACTAGTTTCAGGACTAGCCACAAACCCTATTTTCCACAGAGTGTAACTCCAAAAGTGAAACGACCCACAAACTGAATTCTTTACCATAGATAGTTGGATATGTTTCCTCAATGTGATAGAAATTTCACGGTCTGAATGATTCTAGAAAAACAGTTATTGCAAAAATGGTGAGATGACATGTAAATAACATAGCTTAGAAAGCATCATCAAAAGAATTTATTCTTCCTTGAATTCTAGCCTTCTTTTCTTCACCTTCTCTCAGAAATCCAGGTTAGATATCCTTTGGTTACCTCAGACACCTATAGGTATTCAATATGCTCAAGTTTTATTTAATTGAGATATCCTTGCCTTGTTATATATACTCTCCAAGTAGCTTCCTTAAAAACATCTTCTAGGTCACTTTGCCCACTTTCCTTATTTTAGGGTTAACCCACTTCTAATTTCTCCATTAAATTTATTATTTCAATAATTGATTTTGTGTTCACTTTGAATTATAGTGCACTCATCACTTCACTTATTATTTACCTTTAAAAACTCTTAAACCACTTTGACTACTTTGACCTTTTGGGGCTTCTAGATGACATATGAGGGTCCTCCAACTTCGTAAGGCCATAACTCTCAAACCGTGAGGAGTTATGTGACGTTACACATACTACCAGAAATGGAATGACATGTGATATCCAAATAGAATAGTATTACCTGAAAATATATCAAAAATCATACTGTTATCCATCAAACAAACTTGGGTCCATTACCCAAACCCAGGTTCTCCAACTTCTCATGGCCATAACTCTCTAACCGTGAGGAGTTATGTGACGTTCCACATACCACCAGAAATGGCATGACAAGCCCTATCCATATAGGATAGTTTCACTAAAAAATTAACTAGTGTTCATTTCATTATTCCACAAATAGGCATGGGTTCTCTAACCATACTTCTAAGATAACTCAATCCACAAAGCGTCTTCCCATGAGGGCTTTCACCATAAGGGGACCACTTTGGATTTCATGCATTTCTACTTATTATCAACCATGACAAGACAATAATGAGTTATCTTTACATCAAACAATCTTGGGTCCATTATCCAACCTTTGTGCTACGGGGATTTCTTCAAGGGTTGACATCAATGACAACCAACCTTAATAAAAAATCTCCCACTTTGGCATTGATGGAAACACTTTGATGAAATACTGAAATCATATCACACATGCTCCCCCTGGAACCATGCCTTTGTCCTCTATATCTGATAAATCTGCTTCCCCTGGAACCATGCCTCTGTCCTCTGTATCTGATAAATCTGCTCCCCTGGAACCATGCCTCCGTCCTCTGCATCTGATAAATCTTTCCCCTTGGAACCATGCCTCTGTCCTCTGCATATAATAAATATCTGCCCCTTTGTCATCAATGACAAAGGTATCTTTCCATCTGAGGTTTCTCCCCCTGACTGAATTGTCTTCTTATGGTGCTTCCTCGTGTAAATCTAACACATATAATATAATCATTCAAAAAGCATTCATTTTGGAGTAGAAAAAAATCCATGTCTCCGGCGAAGATATTCAAAGGATTCCTGTGGAAGTGGTTTTGTGAAGATGTCTACCACTTGTTCTTTTGTGCCCATATACTCAACTCTGATGTTATTTTCTGCAACCTACTCTTGTAGAAGTGATACTTGATTGGAATGTGCTTCGTCTTGGAGTGCATCATTGGGTTCTTCGAGATATTGATGGCGCTTGAATTATCACAATGTATTGGAATGGGCTCATCATACTCAACCTGTATATCTATCAAAGTTTGTTTCATCCAAAGAACCTGTGTATAACATGATGTTGCTGCAATATACTCTGCCTCGGATGTAGATAAATATACTGATGATTGTTTCTTTCTTAGCTATGATACGAAACACTCACCCAAGTAGAACACTGCTCCACTGGTGCTTCGTCGATCATCAATACAACCTGCCCAATCTGCATCTGTGTAGGCAATAAGTGATAGATCCTTTCCTTTTGGATACCATAATCCAAACTCTTCTGTTCCTTTGAGATATCTGAAAATCCTCTTCACTGCTAACACATGTGTTTCCTTTGGTGCTTCTTCAAATCATGCCACCTGTCCAACTGCCTACATTACATCTGGTCTGGATGTTGTCACATAGAGTAGGCTACCAATCATTGACTTGTATTGCCTCTGATCTGTAGACTTCAAATCATCATCTTTGCTCAACTTGCAACTGGTTTGCATGGGAGTGATAAATGGTTTGCAATATTCTATTCTGAACCTCTTTAGCATTTCTATGATATAATTGGTTTGAGAAATAAAGATTCCTTGGTTGCTTTGACGTATTTGAAGTCCCAAAAAGAAGGATAGTTCTCCAAGTAACGACATTTCAAATTCATTTTGCATATCTTTTGCAAATTTCTATCTTAACATGTCATCATCACTACCAAAAATAATATCATCAACATAAACTTCAATTAATAAAATATTACCTTCACTTACCTTGATGTAAAGGTTATAGTCTGCACTTCCTTTTCTGAACCCTGCCTGCTACAGATACTTATCGAGTCTAGAGTACCAAGCTCTAGGAGCATGTTTTATACCATACAAGGCCTTCTTTAATTTACACACATAATTTGCGTTCTCTGACAACTGAAATACTTCGGGTTGTTCAATGTAGACTTCTTCTTCAAGTTCCCCATTCAGAAAAGATGATTTTATGTCCATCTGATATACTTTAACGTTTTTGGATCATGAATAGGCTAAAAGCAACCAGATTGCTTCCATTCTGGTAACTAGGGCAAATGTCTCTTCAAATTCGATTTCTTCAATCTGTGCATATCCTTTACATACCAATCTAGCTTTGTTCCTTGTAACTTGTCCATATTCATTTAATTTATTCCTGAAAACACATTTTATGCTGATCACATTCTTATTCTTTGGTCTTGGAACCAGTTCTCAAGTGTGATTTTTCTCTATTTGATCCAATTCTTCATTCATGGCCTTAATCCAAAATTCATCCTTGTTGGATTCCTCAAAACAGTTTGGTTCAATTGTAGATAAGAGTGCTAGGTGTGTTTGTTCTGGTGAATGGATTTTTCTTCTAGTCTCAACTCCTGCATCTTTGTTTCCAATAATTTGATTTGAAGGATGATTCTTCTGTACTTGTTTTCTAGGTGTATTTGGAGATAGTTGTTGAACTTTCTCTTCTGTTTTTGTCGGATTCTCTTCATCTTCCTCTTTTACTTCATATTTTGCTTCTTCTTCTTCGAAAAGTTGTTCCATTGATTTGTTTTCTTCTTCCTTTGATTCTGGTCTGCCTGTTTCATTAATTGTTATGTTGATGCTTTCCACAACTTTGTTCAATCTTAGAATGTAACACTTGTATGCTTTCCCTGTACTTGAGTAACCAACAAGTAATCATTTTTCCACATGAGAGTCAAACTTTCCCATTCTTCCATCTTCTCTTTTGATGTAGCATTTGCTTCCAAAAACTTTGAAGTGCTTCACATTTGCTGGTCTTCCTTTCCATAGCTAGTAGGGAGTTTTATCGGTGTTGTTTCTAAGAATTACTCTGTTTTGAATGTGAACTGTTATATGCACTGCCTGTGTCCAAAATATATCTATCAATTTGGAATCCATTAGCATTGTTCGATCCATTTCTTCTACTGTCATGTTCTTTCTTTCAACAACTCCATTCTGTTGAGGTGTCCTAGCAACGAAGAATTGCCTTTTTATTCCATGACCGTTGCAGTAGTCCATAAATTCCTTTGAAGTGAACTCTCCTCCATTATCAGTTCTCAAGCATTTGATTCTTGAATCCATCTCATTTTCAACCATTTCCTTGTAGATCTTGAAGTTTTCAAAATATTATGACTTGTTCTTGAGAAAGAAAACTGCAGTCATTCTTGTATAATCATTAACTAATAACATAAAGTATCTCTCACCTTTTAAGTCCTTTGTTGTAGTTGGTCCAACTAGATTAGTATGCACAATTTCCAGTGGTCTTGTTGTTGAATATTCCTTTGATTTGAACCTGGTCTTTGTTTGTTTTCCTTGTTTACAATGCTTGTATAAAGTGTTGGTTGGTTTCGTGATCTGGGGCATTTCTCTGACTGCTTCTCTTTTGCTGACTTTGACAAGGTTATCAAAATGCATGTGACCCATTCTTCTGTGCCATAGCCAACTTTCATCTTCCTTTCCTAGACAACACTTTTAATTTCCAATTTCACTTAACACATATATGTTGTTTGAAGTTCTTGCAGCTGTACCGACCAATTTACCTGAACCTTCTTTTCTTATCTCACACTTTTTTGAATCGAAAGTAACTTTATGAACTTGGTCACACATTTGACTCACACTTAGAAGATTATGTTTCATATCTTCTACCAGTAGAAAATTTTGTGCCTTTTTATTCTTGTTCCCAATTCAGACTGTGCCTTGTCCAATGATTTTGGCTGAATTATCATTTCCGAAGAAGACTGATCCATTTCTTTCCTTTCGCAATGTAAGAAATTTGTCTCTATCACCTGTCATGTGTTTTGAACACCCGCTGTCAACATAGCAACCGTGTCTCTTCTGCTTAGCTTGTAGAGCGATTGTGCATTCTTCATTTCTATACTGATCTTGCTTTCTTATCCATGTCGTTTTCTGAGGTTCTTGTCTGTGACTGTTTTTATTCTATTGAGGTTCTTTAGGAGGGACTGCCATTCTGCAATTTTTGGCCACGTGTCCAAAATTATTACATTTGTAACATTCCACTTCAGTGCTCAAAGATTCAAACCTGTTGTAACTTCTTCTTTGTGTTTCACTAGGTCTTCTTGAGTAACCCCTTTGTGTATGACTCTCAAAGTTGTTATTGTTCCTGTTGTTAGCTCTGCAATTTACAGCTTTATGTCCAAAATTATTACATGCATAACATAAACCAAAAAATATAGTTTGATACCTGGGAGTTGAAGATCTTCTGAAAGAAGGTGCTCTTATGAATCCTTCTTCTTCTTGAGGCCTATCTGTTTGTTTTTTATTCTGAAATCTCAATCTTCTCGATGGAGGAGTGTCCCTGTAATCTTCATTGTATATCTTCCTATCCCCTTTGATTGTTTTTGCATAGCTTTTTGGATTTGTTTCTTGCTCTATTGTTTTGGAGTTTGATCCCTTTTCTGTCTGATTGTATACATGTCCAGACTTGTCAAGATGAGATTTTTGACTGTTGATAATGTCATCCAGAACATTTGAGCTATTCTGCATGTTTTTCTTTTGAATATCCTTTCTTAGTGTGACAATCTATGCTTCCAAGTTTCCAATGATCTTGTCCTTTTCTTCTAGTTGTTCTTTGAGTGCTTCTTCAATTCTTTTATCTTCTTCTATTTGAACCTTCAAAATTGTGATCATTTGTTCTAGTTCTCGAGTGTCCTTTTTCTTGTCTAGTTCTGCTTGTAGTTTCTGGTTTTTCTTCTTTTCTCTTTTGATAACTTCTATGGCACACATTAATTATTGTCGATAGTCAAATTCTGCCTCTTCAATTTCTTCTTAGACTTATTCATATCCTTCTTCGACTTCTTTATATTCTTCTTCAGAGTCTTCTTTGTCAGAATCTTTTACTGCCATGAATAGAACTCTTCCTGTCTCACTGTCACTGGTTTCATTTTCATCTGATGATGAGATGTCTTCTTTGATGTATAAG
>JASDQU010353725.1:0-11921 GCA_032191745.1 Picea mariana
ATGAGGTAATGTGGCAATTAGGAAAGAGAGGCCTAAGACATGAGGTGTGATATGTAATAGTTCAAAGTGTATGGTTCCAGTGTGTTAATCATAGGATTAATAATGCAGAGAGAAAAACAAAATGCCATATGAATGGTTGATCAAGAGCCATAATAACTTCGTTGATTGGGTTGCGCCAATCTTATATAGAGTGAGAAAAAACTTTGCGCAAGCAATTTCATTCGAGGGAAAGCTTGGCAATGTTTTGTCGGCTAAGTATTGTTGACCGCAATTGTCGTCAACAATTTCCAACCAACAGATGCGCGTCGCTTATAGCGACGTGTAGCTTGAAACAATAAACTACGATCTTTGATTCTCTGGAAGAAAGGGGAAGGGAGGGTAACGATAGGGCTGAGGGTGACTTGACGTGGAACAAGAAGAGGTTGATAGGGTTGGGTGGACCAGGTTATATAACAGGGGAAGACATGATGGAGGTCAAGGGATTCATGGATCGGGACTTCGTGGAATAACTCATGGAAAGTGGTAAGTATGAGGGGGTTTGTTCCTGTTGTATAACCCGAAGGGACAACTATTTGAAACTTGACAAGATGATTACAAGGCTAGAAAACTGTTGTGGATGTGCGTTGAGGGAAAGACCCAAGTTTAACACTGAGCATCCACAACGTGTATGCTGGAGGCATATCAAAACGAAGGGGACAAAGAAAGGGAAAGAAGGAGAAGGGGATAGGACCGATGAATGTGACGAGCGAGGATGTATCGCGTAGCAAGCACATGGTATACAAGCAAGGGATTATGACAAAGGAATGAAACTTGGTTCACCTGAAAGTATGTTGTCCACCAAAACACATTTGGTCAATCAGTTAAAAATATATAGATAGCCTATCTTTTAATATCACGAACCATTGCTCCATCACTTCTGACCATTGAAAAGGGTAAAAAAGAAAAGAAAACATAAGAAACAAAATAAAAACAAAAGCGAGAAAATAACTGAATAAATTGCGACGTAAACCCAAAACTAATCTAGCCCTTCCTGTAAACTGTTATCATCATCATCATTTTTTTTTTTCATTTATTTATGTACAGAGGAAAAGAAACCATTAGCTTGGACTCAGGTCAGATGAAATTTAGTGTAAATGAATGAGTCACCTTCTTTGCATGCGGATCTTATGAGTTTGACAAATTTGTACGTGGAGGGATTGCCAACATGCCAACCAACAAAAGTGCATGGTGCAGAGAAATGATTAATCAATACCCAAAATAATCGATCACCAACCTCCATGACATGCCAACCAACAAATGCTTTGAATGTAATAATGAAGGTATCAATTAAATTAGATTTAAGATTTAGGGTTTGTACATTAAAAGGATGATCCATGAATTCAACAAACAAATCATATCTATGGACCTTTCAATCAAGAACAAGGTCATCATGATGCAAAGAAGATTCATAACATGGATTTAAAAACATAGGAATGTCCCTACAATAGTCACCTTCATTGAAGGAAAAAGTGCACTTAGGAGTTATATGCCTTCTAGTGTCAAATTCTCTAACCTATCTTGATTGAAACAAAGGATTAGTAATAATTTTATACAAATTAAGATATTGATTGAACTCATAAATATCTTCAAAAGAGAACTCCTCAAATTTATCATTAAGTTTATACTGGTCTACATCATTTGGCCACTCATTAGAATTATCAACAAATAAAAATGCATCATAAATTGGTTTGGCATGATCAACCTCGGTATCAAATTCACCATCGCATGCGTGCAAATAAGAAGCTTGAGATGACAGATGATCTTGGGATTGATATTTTTCATGCGGTTTAAGAAGGGTGATGTTTGGGATGTGAGAGTTTGGTTGATCATTAAGCATCATGATATAATCATGATCCTCTTCACACCCAGGCTCTTGACCACAAGTAGTGAATTCATCATAAATAGGCCCTAGGAGAGAGGGCTCCTGAGATATACTCCCAACATGATTTTAAGATTGAGACTCAAGAAAAAACATGTGATCTTGTAAACTCTTGATGATGGGGATTAAAGAAGACAAATCCTTGTGTGAATCATAAATGCTGAAGGAGTAACCTGTTCTTCGGATTTGCTCTTCGAAGTCGAGGAAAGTTGATAGAGCTAGCTAGCTCTAGGTTTTGAACATTCTTTTCTTCCAACCGCCATCGGTAAAGAGGAGGTATAATTTCGTAGTAATGCAATAGGGAAGCCAAGTTGGTAGGGTGAATGGGAGTAGGAATTAAATTGTATAACTTGATAAACTGAAGGTTAAATGTAAGAATACTCTCATTATCTTTCATAAGTAATTGGTTAAACCTATTAAGATGCTCGTAAGGATTATCTAAATGGCCAAAGGTAGAAGTAAACCGGTAAGAAAGTTCAAATCAGGTAGAGATGCATTCATCAGGAAGGTTGGAAAATAAAGAGGCGACATCGCCCTGAAGTGAATTCATGAACAAAAGCATGCAACTATCATTATTATTTACTCCCAGAATAGTGCAAGCATTTGAAAATGCATGAAGATGTTCAATTACCGTAACAATTTTGTCACCATGAAAGAGAGGCAAATGGTTCTTGAATTTGTGAGGTAAAGGGTTAACCGGGTGAGCGAAATTCAAGGGAGTGGGAACAAACCAAGGGGAATTGTTTAGGTCTTCTTCAAACTCAAATAGACCATACTTGTGAATGACCTTCCCAGGGTTAGTAGCTCAAACCACATGGTTACAACCACCAAACAGGGTTCCAATTGGTTGAGACATTGAGGTCTAGGAAAAATAAAAATAAAATTGAAAGAATTAAAACAAAACTAGGAATGAACCATTGAATGGTTGTCCCCAGTATGGTCGCCCAAAAATATGTTGACGTCGAGGGACTAGAGATTCCCCAAAACTAACATTTTCAACCTCTCACGGGGCTAGGCGAGAAGAGACAAGAATATCACCCTAGGCTTAAATCCCCATACAAGAAAGCACATTGAACTCTAGGCCAATTTTCCCCTAACCTACAGTCCAAGCATGAATTCCTTTGCCTTATAATTTTACTTTTTAACAATATTTACTTTTTATGTGATTTTATAATTTATTAATTCTATTTGGAGTTTATACATTTGAAATAAAAAAATTTAAATCTAATAAAGTAAATGCAAATAAATAAAAAACATTTGGTTTGTATTTTTCTAACAAAAAACAAAACTTAACAAAAGTTGGAAAGTGTTAATTCCTAAGTGAGTAATTAAAAGATTAACTTAATAAACAAAAGTTGATTTAATAACTACCAACAAAATAAATATAAAACATTAATTGAAAAAGCACTATGAAGGATTTTTACTCTAACATTCTTTAAATTAAAACAAAATTAATTAAAAAATAAAAATAACAAAAGCTTATACCTTTAAAATAACTAAAAGAAAGAAATATATATATACATCTAGTAACCATAGTGCATTATGTTATTTTGAATTTATATAATTTATATATTTTGAATTTAAAGTGTTAAATTAATAAAGATGAGGAAAATTGAGGATTTAAAAAAAATAACAATGAGATAGTTTTTAGAGTGAAAAAGAAATTGATTTTCATTTAAAATGCTTCCCATACAAACTCCTGAATTTTCGAAACCTACAAGTCTCTGCATAAACTAGGGCCAGGTATATGATCTTTAGCCCCTCTAGAAAAATGTAAAATAGAAAGACCAAGCGTGAAAAAAAAGAAAAAGAAAGCTGAGCCAGAAGTGGAATAGGGCAATGAAGGCAAATCACAAGGAGAAAACCTACATATAGAAACCGATTAGCGTCGAATAAAATCGAGCTTGAATACAACAACCTAACAAGTAAACATTCACCTTATGAAGGCCAACAAGCTCATCCTTGCTTTATCCTTATCGTTGCTTCGCAAGACCCCCTGTTGCCGACGATTCTATCAATCCTTGCTGAAGATGTAAAAGAAGAATGGAATGAAGTAACCCTCACAACAATCCAAGCATACCTCTCTCTGAATTTCTGCCAAAGTTCTCTCTCATAATTTTATTTCTCTAAATTTTCTCCTAAAATTATTTCTGTCTCTAGAAACAATTCCCCCCCTGCTTGCTAGGCGTTGCTTATTTTTATCTCCTTTGGTGGACCATTCCTTCAGTTAATTAGTTTCATAACCGAACTCAAACTGTTCATAACACATTACTTAAACAAAACTAATTTGTTTGTATTATTCCTGTGTCATTCGTTTGCATTTTCTTCAATAGTGCTTATAGTTATTTCCCATCGTTTGTTTTATATAAAGCTAATGATGTAAGGGAAAGTGGATCCATCTGTCTTGGAAGTTTTGCCTCCATCCATGCAACTTGATCTCCTTGTTCAGATGAGAGAAAAATTGATGGCTGACAACAGGCAAAAGTTTCATAAAGTTAGGAAGGCCCTGGCATCATTTTCTTAGTTACAAATAGAAACATATCTCAAAACTATAGCTTTTCGTCGTGAGATTGAAGAAGTTCAGAAATATGCATATGGGAAGGGTATCGGTGGCATGCAAACATCACAGATTGCCTCTGAATCTGGCTGGGAGTTCATCTTTTCTTCATCATTCTCAACGGATAAACATGTATTACAGTTTCCTGAGAGTAGTACTGTTAAAACTGAAGGGAGAACTGCGACAAAAGAAAAATCTCCAGATGTATCGTCTGTCCAATCTTCCAAGCGCAATTCATCCATGATGTTTGGTAATTGTGTTGTCCAACCTCAAAACGAAGCCTCTGATGGGAACTTAGATCCTCCTGTTCAAACCTACATTGATGAGAAGGGGCATGTTCGCAGTAGTAGGGTGAGAGGAATGTGAGTTCGTCTGACTCGTGATTTGCAATGGAATTTGTATTTAATGAAAGAGTATGAGAAACATGCTTTGAAAACTATGGAAAATAATGGGACAGGAAGTGATAGAAATAGAGCTATTTCGAAAGATGAAACACTTACTAGCCAAGCTAATGTTAGTCATTGTCAAATGAATGAATATGAGGTGGGGAATTTAAGTATGGTAGATATAAATTATGAAAATGAGAGCTTCTGCAATGCATCTTCTTCTACATACAGTGACACATGGTAATCATATCTATTGTCATGAAAGTAGGAAGTGGTCCCATTTACTTCAATCTTTTGACCAATGACCTTGGAAGTTTTGTCACCATTATTTGTGTCTTGCACCTTTTTTTTTTTATCTTGTTGAATCATGTTCAATGTATTTCATTTTTTCATTATCTGAAATCTTGTTCCACAAATCATTCACCGTTGTAACAATTTCACGGTCTGTCTGTGCATATGTATTTTTTTAAACTAGCGCATTGCTCGACATAACAAAATTTGTAATAAGTTTTTGATAGATGTGGGGCACTGTGATCTCTCCTAGGTATCCTTTCCTTCCTCTTCTTCCTGACCTGCACCTCCAACCCAAAGGCATCATAACCTACATTTCTCATCAACCCTTGAACCATTGCATATTGTTGAACAATGCTTCCTGTAGGAACATGATATAAAACACCTTTAAGTTTTTCCAAGCCTACCACCACAGTCACCAAGTATCCATTATCAAATCTTTGATCGATTGCTCTTGTCACAGTTTTCCCAACATATGCACTTGGATACACTCCAACAGCTGAGCATGATCAACCATGTCTTTCTTTCTCTTCGTTGGTTGTTTTCAACTTGGGCATAAGATTGGCATAGTTCCAATTCTCATGCATGAATATAATTGATTGCGCAGAGCAGTTTTGTCTACTACATGCATAGGCATCATGGTCGCAATCCCGTGCAACATAGTCAACCTCAAGAATTTTCTAATTAAACACTACATCTTCTAATTCCACTCGCCCTTTCAGATCAACTACGAGTTTCTCAACAACCCTTGAACTTCCAGTGAAAAAGGGTCATGTGTGGATCTCCCTCCAGCAAAAGCGTATTCATGTTGCTACTGTCATAGTTGAAAAAATATACATCTCTAAGAGGCATTCCACACATAACATGTCAACTCAAGTTATCATGCTGTGAATCTCTCCTTTACAAATGATAATGAATCACGATACATCCTTGCATCAGAGTGTAATATCAATGTATAGTAGCCAAATGGATTCCATTGAGTAAATCTTGCACGATCATGAGGAGCAGAATAGTCAATGTCAGAACCAAGAGGAATAATTCCACACAGATTGATAGAAGAGTGGGTGCCATAGTAGTTGCGCTTGAAATAAACCACATAAACTTATCGAATCTTATAGAGTTACAAACAATTGTATCTCATCCTCTGTCAAGACATTTCCATAGATGTATCATTGATTGCTTCAGATCTCCTCACATGTTTGAGAGCATGAAATAATTCCTTGAAGCCTATTACATAAATTGTCCCTGATTGAATGAAATAACCAATATTTGCTTATTTGTTGAGATATTTGATCGCCAACATAAGAACAATGCATACTATGAGCAAGACAATAAAGTCATGGTGTATACCAATTTGATAGATTTGTCAAGATGTTTTTAAAATAGAAAATCATATAACCCAATATGCTATGCCATCAAAATATTTCCATATGGCACCTCCCCAAAGAAGCTTGGTATATATTGGTGGAAAGTATTCCATCACATTTTCTCAACATGAAACCCGTTAAGGTCATATATTGTTTTCTAAATAAGATAATCCATGTGGAAATCATCATTTTAATATATTTTCTCTTTGTCATGGGATGATGTTAAAGTTATAACTCCAAGAAAGAAAGTGGTATAACTTTATGGCAGAACTAAAATATTAAAAGAGAGACACATGAGGAAAAGCTTGAAAAAGTGATGTATGTTGGGTATAGAATGATATAGACTTAATGAAAAATAAATATGATAATATATTTACTTTTGAAGAATGGGTAAGGAGTGGAATAATCGCACAACAATTATGAGGTAATGTGACAATTAGGAAAGAGAGGTCTAAGACATGAGGTGTGATATGTAATAGTTCAAAGTGTATGGTTCCAGTGTGTTAATCATAGGATTAGGAATGCGGAGAGAAAAACAAAAGGCCATATGAACGGTTGATCAAGAGCCATAATAACTTCGTTGAGTGGGTTGCACCAATCTTATCGAGAGTGGGAAAAAAATTTGCGCAAGCAATTTCATTCGAGGGAAAGCCTGACAATGCTTTGTCGGCTAAGTACTGTTGACCGAAATCACCGTCAACACATATTACTCTTTTGAGTATTATTTTCATGGAGATGTCTTCCGCTATAGTTTAAATTTTGGAAGTTGAATCCAACCCCAAGTGTGTAGGTGCCCCATAACCTTATTTTTTTACTTCATTGTTGTTTATTTTTTATTATAAATATTTGATTTAGTGGTAGTATTGATTTGGTTACAAGGACATCAGAATCAATATTGAAGTTTTAATTGATTTTCACTAATTTCATATTTAGAAGGAATGATGAAGACTAGTATAGTGACGATAATAGGTCCCATAATCCCATTGAGTAGACACCAATTATCACTAATATCAATCTCCACCACGTATTTAAGAAGGGAGTGAATGTAGTGGTGACAATTCAAGCATGTACACATTATGAATTTGTATTACCTATTTGGATACAAGAGAATGACTTTGGGTATTAGTCCCATTTTTACCAAGTCCTTCATTATGCTTTGAGCTCAAACAATTTTAGGAAGAATGAACATATTGTGCTCCTAACACAACCAATGACTAGAAGACTTATTGATGTAATGCATGTAATCATTGTAATTATTGGTTCTATACACCATCAATGGCCCAATATGTTGATAAAGGTCATGTATATATAATCAAACCATTTTTATTATATAAGTGATTTGTTACCCGCTCACTTCTAGGGGTAATTAGATAAGTTTTTTTCTCCATGATCCACATTATAGATAACAATTTTGATGATTGACATTCCAGACTCTCCACATACAGTTTCCCATAGATGCCTTCCATTACATTCTTAGCTCACTCACATTAGATGACATGGTGCATTACACATTGAGGTAAATTCTTATGATACTTGATATCAAGTGATATTGTAAATGTTTTGGGAATAAAAATGGTGATCATGGGTTAAATTGGATTACGAATTATGATGCTTTGAATTTATACTTTTTTTCCTTGTTTCACTATGGTGGTCATCATCGTCTCCTAGTCAAGTGTTGTCACTCTTGGGAAAATTTGTACTATTGGGGGGCCTTAATAGGGGTAATGTGTCCACATCCCTTACCATACATAACATATTCCATATGTCCTTTCTTTGTTGTCCTTTATTTTAGGTTGGTTGTTACATGTATCCCAAAAAGGTTCATGATTCATAATCCCATGAGAAGAATGATATTGAATGATTGAGGTTGATGCAACTTGATAAAAAGAGAAAGAGAAAATGATATATTCAAAATGCAAGGCAAATGTAAATAAAAGTCAAGAACCAAGAAAGATAAAGCATGCGTAATTCCCCCTTGTTAATAGGCCATCACCTGAAGTCATATGCAATGAATTCATATATAAAAAGGGACTTAACAAATTAAAATCAAAAGCCAAAAAGGTTAAATCAATGGATAAAAAGGAAAAAGGGGCTTGGAAAGACACAATGCCAAGGAAAGGGAACTTCATAGCATAAGTGCTCCCTCTACAAAGGCTCTCATGTGGATGAATATCTTACGTGACCTTGCATGTCAATGACATACACCTATGAAGTAAACCCCAAACCATACCACATGCCATTACACATACTCCTTGATGGTTTCCTTTTGAAATACTTCTTATTTTGGGTACTAGCACACCTAATACAGGGTAATAATGATCCTCCCATACCTAAACCTGGAGAATTGTATACCTTTGTAATCTAGTGTGAAGTTTGAAGAGTATACTTAATGAGATCTATGTAATCATGGTTTTTTCATTGATATGACTCACTTTATATGTTGTGTTTGAATTGTGTACCTTACCTATGATATTCATGGTGCATTGGACTACATTTTTCTCTCCTTGGACGATGGATTTCACATAGCCACATTCTTTATTGGCACCTGGATCCTTTGGAGGACATTGAGGGGCTATTAGCACACTTTCATGGAGGCCATCCCCACCATTTGAGAGAGGTTGTTCCACACTTCTAAGATGACTTTGAGCCTTTTGTGACATGGATACCTTCATGATACACCCTAGAACACATGGGGTATGATGTGACTCCTTTTGATGATGTGATGTTGCACTTTGATGATGATTTTATACCTCTTGTTTCATTGGTTTATTAAGTGTTAAAGGGTTGATTTTATTGCTTATGTAATAACTTATATTTTTGTTGTAAAAGTTTATCTTTCCTTCAAGTTTTACAATAGTCTTTAGCTTTTTATTCTTTTGTAGTGTTTGGGGATCCTCCTGAGCATAAATTTGACTTGGAAAGGCTCCTATATTATGATATGAACCAATGCCTTGATAATGATAAAAAGTCAATGAATAATAGTCCACTTCAAAGGGGAAACTTCCTTTTAGAATGTCTATGGTTTTAGGTTGTTATATGCATCTTAAATTTATGATTTTGCTAGTTAATTAAACCCTTGTTTAGCTCACTATTTATCCCTCTTATTTCATTGGTTTATTACTATTAAAGGGCTGATTTTGTTGTTGTTGTAATAACTTGTATTTATGATGTAAATTGATATATTTCCTTCAAGTTTTACAATAGTATTTAGCTTTATCTTCTTTTATAGTGTGATGCAGAACCCCCTTCTCTCCTCGGGGATGCTTGACCTCCTAGTCAAGGATCGTTAATTATTCCTGAGCTGGATCAGCTCCTCGGGACCTTTCTAGTCTCAAACCCAAAACACATGCCCTATTTTCACCCTCAGAGTTTTCACGGTCATGATCTGATCATTACCGACCTGTTCGTCGATCGACGGTTCACAGAAATTGCGGGCTGCCAATGTGCTCACTCTTTATCAGAGAGCCCTCTCCTCACAATTGACAAATTGCTCACCCAACCTCCTTTAAATCATGGTCATTGATCCCCTGTCTCGACAAGATCAACGGTCCTAAAAAATTGTGGGCTGCAAACTAGCATGTGTTAATTAACCCTTTTAAGAAGCTTAATGAAAGAATGAGGAAAAGAGAGGAATTATGACAGCCATATACACATATGCAGATCTGAAATGAATTAATAAACAACAAACCATAACAAGAGAATTGATAACGGAGTTCGGCACAATGTTGCCTACGTCTCTGGGCCTTTGTCTCTATGGGGGAGGCTTCTTTATTTCTGTTCAAAAGCTCAAAAGTACATCGCAACAATGCCAATTGGCTACAAGACTGATCTGGTCATGTTCTTTCACATCTCTAGAACCCAGCAAAGAAAATGGCATGCAAAACGGATGTTCGGAGCTCCTAGAAATGGCCCGCAAGCGTCTACTCCTCAATAGCTTCCTTGCATAAAAATGGCTTTGGCTTGGCTTCCCTTCAGCATAACTCTGCTCTGACTGTCCTCCATGGCCTCAAATAGGCCTGGTTTATATAGATCTGAAGTTGGTTATCCAGCCCCAACTTCCTCCCAAAATTTGGCCTCCAAAAATGCCCAATATCTCCCAAAAATGACCAAAATCCATTAATAACAGGCACAATATCATTTAAAAATCCAAACTATACATAAAAAAACCATTTTTCATATGTATTTGGGTGGATCCCCCTTCGGCATGCTCTCCTGGTCATATGGGGGAGTGGCCATGTGGCCAGGCGCTCCATCTGTACGCGAGCCCCCCTGTCCCTGGCTCCTGTTCTTCGGCGTAGGCATAGGATCGGGGCCAACAGCTTACCCGCGTGCCTTTTTTGATGGACAGCTCCTGGTCCTGTGGGATCCACTTGAGATCTGAGGGCTGATCCCTATAGTGACCCCCACACTCGTCGTTTGGTTATATGTCGTGTGAATAGACCATGGTTGAAACCATGGGCTGGGGCTAAGCCCCAACCCTTTCTGCCTCCACCCATTACATTGTTTTAATTCAAATATAATATATGCCATATACATAGTAAGAACCAACAGTGGCCCGGGTGGTTAGCCCGGTCCTGTTAGTCCGTAGCATAGTGGAGGTCGGGGGTTCAAATTTGGTAGACTCCAACCAATTTTGCATAAACCAGAGAGCCAACCACAGGGTGCCACGTGGCAACCCATGACTGGGCTATGTGGCACCTCTTCATTCATCAAGAATGATACCACTTGTCGAGCGCTGATTCATCCACCTACCTGCCACGTACCCCGCCACCTGTCACCGTACCATGCCATGTCAGCCTGCTGACATCATCCATGCCATGTCAGCCTGTGCCACATGTCATCCTTACAGTGATGACACATGTCACCCTCTGACTGGTCCAACTGTACCTGTCATATGCCCCATCACCTGCCATGTGTCATCACCAGAAGCTGCCACGTCAGCTATACAATGATACAGCCTATACAGTCAGCCTACCACGTGGCACTGTACGGACTGTACAGTCACCCATTTTTTTTGCCTATTTGGGTTTTTGGACAGAACACGATAGCTTTCGCATACGAAGCCCGTTTGACAAAGTAAATATATGGACAAAATCAAGAAGACGAGACGGACACAATGGCGTTGGTTTCGTTGGATTCCGAGCACTTTCATTTTGAGCCTTTTTTAGCCCTATCAGGCTTCTGGATCCGATTCTGGATCACACCTCCCCACTAAAAGACCTTTTGGTCTCCAAAAGGTTACTGACCAGTCAAAAAGCTCGGGATAGGCCACCTGGCTTTTCCTCTGTCTCTGAACTCTGTCCTGTGCACCTGTCTCATCAAGATCAACTGTAACACAATCATGACAACTGACAATATATTGTTAGCCATTTGAACCCTGTTACATCTTACTGAAGCCACTA
>JASDQU010353727.1:0-12077 GCA_032191745.1 Picea mariana
GTAGTAAGTGGATTTAACTCTCCGTATCACAAGCTACTATGTTTGTTTGCAGCTTTGGAAAGGTATCTTTCACACCTATTCCAAAGCCCTACGACTAATCTAATGTAGGTTTGCTACCAGAAAATATAAAAATGTCTAATCAATTTTTATAAGCACTTTATTTTATGGCTGTTGTTACTCAAGAGGAAAATGTCTTGGACAATATGGTGTTTTGACCGACTCAAAATTTATGCAAAGAGATGAAGATGCAATATTTTCATTTCGATGAAAGCTATGCTATGAGCAGGAGAAAACATTTATAATTCCTAGATGCACAACGTCCCAAAATTTATTAAACTCATCAATATAAGATTCTCAAGAAATGAGAAAAAGAGACTGTACACCAACGCACGATTCATGTCCCCCCCCCCGGGCCATGAGGGGAATTTTTTTTTAGAATTTAAGACCAAAAAATGCCAAGAATCATGCAATTTCTCTACTTCAAATGCAAGGATGCCCCGAATCTCATATAAAGCAAGAAATTAAATCATTTTGTTTCAAAAATTTCACTAAAATCAATAATGAACTTTCTTAAAATAAAGAAACCCAAACTAAAAGTTTTCTTTTAAAGCGAACTATTCAGAAGAAATCTGATCTTTCCCTAAACAATTCTAAAGAAAACACATGCTTTGTAATTGAAAGACACTCAAAGAAAGAGACTAATCCTTCAAAACCAAACAAAGCAAAGATGGCTAAAAGAAACTCAAAGAATGTGAAGCAGACTATAAACAAATCAATATAGGCTCCAAAAGTTCAATCCAACCGATCAAAGCAAAACTGGGCATCAAAAGATAACAAGACCCAATCCAAAAAAAAGTTACAAATTATTTTGTAGCCTAGTAGTGGGGTGCAATGCGAAAATCAGGTATTTTCGTAGTCTAGACACAGGTAGAGTGCAAATAGGTCGCAGTGGTTTAAACAGTGGGGTGCGAAAATCAAGGGTTTTTGTAGGCTCTAGATAGGTATAATGCAAGACTGTTTGTAATCAAAGAGATTTTGGAAAAAGGACAAAAATCTAACTGAACTTCTAGGTCCAAAGAGTCTGGATGGATCTCCCATAGACTCAGAAACCAAAAAACAAGCAATCAAAGCAAGGGAAAACTAGACTAACTAGGAAACAATCTGTTCCCCAGTGGAGTAGCCAATTTTGTTATTGGATAAATCGGTAGGTGCAGACACTAACTGATCTCCCTATATCCACCTAGATCTAGAACAAAACACACCAGAACATGACACTTTCCTTAAGTTTTAGATATTGAATTTACTAACTAAAGAGGGATAGGTGACATACCGTTTAAATGTTGATTCCTCTTGCCATCACCATCCTGGCTCCATTCCAAACCTCATACAATGATGAACTTGCAAAAGAACGCAACCAACCAAAGTGATAGCAATAGCATAAACTCAATATAAACCTATGTATGTGATCAAGGAATCATACAATAAAACACAACAAGATTTATAGGAAAGAATTATATTATTGTATCATATTAAATGTGAAAGAGAGATTACAACCGTGGCCTTGATGTCGTAAGGTCCCTTCCAACTGTCCTTCATTCCCCACACACTTCCACTCCAAGAATTTTGAGAGCATAGATCTGATAATATTCACAATCTATATTGACAAAGTGGCTCATCTAGCCAAGCTAACAATCTCCAAAGCTCAATCCAATCCAAGTTCCAAAATCAAAAGCCAAAGCTAACTTTCTCCATGAGAGCTCCTCTCCTTTTATAATTTGAAGAGGATAAGGTGAGGAGGTTAGGATGATCCCACTAAATCATGAAAACGAGTAAGATCCAAACCATTCAGATGCCACCTCACCATGGAAGTTTCTCCTTCTAGAAACATCGAGAAGATGCTCCTTTTTCCCACGTATGAGCATTCTCGCACCCTACCTATATAGCAACCTGCGAACACTTCACGACCTAGCTATGGTGCAGCCTGCGAAAATTAGGCATTTTTGCACCTTGCCTATATAGCAACCTACGAACATCCTCTTTAATAGGGTTTTTACAAAGGAGAATGCAACTTCTTTTCTCAGGAAAAGTTCTTCTCCCTTCTTTCTTTAGGAACTCAGGCCATTGACCCCTTTGAAGGCTACAAATAGGTTTACATCATTAACGGTCATAGGAATGACGAAAATAATGTGTAATAGATGAACATAAGGAAGAGATCTAGTCCTATTACAAACTCACCGAGGAAGATATGGAAGAAATAACCAAGGAATGGCCTGCAAAATTTCGGGAACTAATCGAACAGACAAAACTCTCCAACCCCAACCTCATCGAAAGTCCTGTAGTTACCCAAGAAGAATATGATGCACTAGCAACAGCATGAAGAAAAAGAAGGAAGAGGTGCAGGAACTAAACAACGCATCAGAGGAAACTGTGCCTGATTCACTTGGAGGAGGAGGAGGTGATGAAGTAGACAAAGAAGAGCACAAAGGGGAAGCAGGAAAACAGGAAGAGAGTGAAGTGACACCACGTAGAGATCCCCTTATAGAGGCCGAGACATCGAAGAAAAGAAAGGGTTCCCCGACGAAAACTTCATCGTGGAAGAAGTCAAAAGCCAATAAAACTCCATTTCATACTGTGCTCATGGTGGATGACATTGACCTCATCATCGTCGTTGTATTAGATACCTCAAAAGACATTTTCCAGCGAAGTGAAACCAAATAGGAGACAATGTTTGACAGGATTGAGGCAGAGCTCAAAGGGGTACAACAGGATCTTTATTCGAGCTGCGCAGTGTTTGTTGCGTCGTTGTCAGCAGGGGGCATAGAAGTAGGAGATGAGCCTGCCAAACTACGTAGACTAGCATATTCGATAGAGTCTCGACTTCGTTAGGTCCAGGAGGAAAAGGAACAAGCCATGGAGGCATTAAATAAAACAAAGGAGGAAGCCCTAGTGCAATGTCAGGTTGCGCAGCAAGAAAAATATGACCTCCAGGCAAAGTTTGCAGAGGAAAGAACGCAGATCCAAAAGGAAAAAGAATAGCTGCTCATGGAGCAGATTGGCATCAAAGAAGCAATTACGAGAGCACTTCACTCTAAGTCGGGCCTGGCACAAATAGAAGAGGAGACAACTGAGAGTCAAGTGGGGAAGCTCGCTGAATCCATTTAGTAGCTACAAGCATGAATAGTAGAACTATAACTACAAGTCATGTCAAGCACTCCGCAGGAAGTGCGAGATCAGAGAGAAGAAACTGTCAGCAGTTTAAGCCACTGTCAGCAGTTGAGAAGATGAAAAGGTCCCAGGAACAGTGCACAGTTCAGCAACAGGTCCATGTCATCCAGAGTAAAGTCATGGAAGTGACCCAGAGGCTCCAGCCAGTGCAGGATGAAGCCTGCATACTTTCTGAGGAGATTGAGGGACAAGTTGCACAACTAGAACAAGTGGTCACCACAGTGGAACAAATATTGGAAGGATCAGTGACCAAGAAATTTATGCAGGAGTTCGTCGAGCAGGAGGCTCTGGCGAAGCAGCAGGTCGAAGCAACTTGAGCCAATCTCGAGGCCTTTGAAGTAGAGTTTCCCAGATCAAAGTGACTCGGGACAAGTCACAGGTGAGTGTTGGGGGCCTGTTGGCCCTCGACCAAGTTTTGTAGAACCTTGGTCATGTTTGACCACTTTTTGGGACTTCGACAGGCTGGTTGAAGATGAAGCATCGGGCGAAGGGGAGATCCTGGGATCTCGCCCCTTTTTACGGGATTTTTGGGTTTAGGGTGTATGTAACGGGTATGGGATGTCATCCCATGGGTCTTACCCATGTTTAGGCCCTTTTGTAATGTATAAATAGACATCTAGGTGATGTAAGAAGTACATGAGTACTAGATTACTAGATCTAGTAGATCTAAGGTGCTATGCTAATTGCAAGTGATTCATAATTCTTTGTGCATAGACTGAGTAAGGATTTGTGATTGGATCTAACTCGAGGAAGGAGGATATGGAGAGGTGCGTGAAGATATCCTATCTTATGTGGAGTAGGTTTTATGGCTATGTGCATGTAAGAAGATTGAAAGAAGATAATAAAGAAGACGAAGAGTTGGTGGACGTAGCCCCATGTTGGGGGTGAACCACGTCTATCATGTGTTATGATGTTATTCATGTGTTTATGTATTTATTTGCTTAGTATGAATGTTTAAAATGCTTAGTGATATGAATGAATGCTAGATCAGAACTATTTCTATGTGCTAAGTTCTTGGATGTGTTAGATCTTGTTGAATACTGCGTTGTTCTATAATTAGAATTTTACCTGCAATGTGAATAGAGGGTTAAAGACTAATGAATGTTAACTGCTAAGTGCTTTGTTAAGTATTGTGATCACAGATCTATGTCCTAGCTAGGTTGTATATGCTTGAGTCTTGCAACCCCCCTGCCTCTACCTCGGGTGAGACTTCATATGCTTTGTAGGTGTTTCCAAAAGGGTCGGTAGTTAGGGTTTTGTTGGTGCGTTGTTGAAGCGTTGAACCCCAGGTCTGCCCCTATGCGAACAGATTCCTTTGGATAAATGGATGTATGGTAGACCATCAACCAATTATTTATTTATAAGTTGTTGCATATATCTTAAAATTAAATTCTCAAACCTTTCATGCCATATCCTACTGCTTTCATCAGCATGGGTAAGCAGTAAAGAAAAATCTAGTTCAATAAATTCAGAAAATGTGTAAAGCCTAGATTGATGATTTACCTCATCGGTAGTAACCCTGGAATTGGTTTTCATGTCATAGATGCCCACTGCATCAGGTGTGAATATGAATTTATTTCTGATGTCGTAATTTTTCATCTGATACATGGAGAGAAGATTGAAAGAAAGTTTGGGAATGTGCAACACATTCTCGAAGCTTCTGCTGGTGAGTTCAATCCTTCCTTTGCCGGTGACCTCATTTGAAGAGTTGTCCCCCATTAGAATGGGAGGAACTTTGCATGCATCCAATGAATAATAGACTTCTTTTGTGGCAACCATGTGATGTGATGCTCCAAAATCTACGATCCAAACATCAGGAGAGGAGTTGACGGCAATCAAAGCATGGTTATAATTTCCTTTATTGGGACTTTGATATTTTGGCTTCTTCTTCTTGGCACCCTCAGGGATGCGATCTCCAAGGTTGTTTTGCTGAAGTATTTGAGTCATTAGATCTATCTGTTTCTGCATACATTTGGATTATGGATGGAATCCTTTATGGCAGTATGTGCATTTCTCTCATTTTCTTCCCTTTTCACCTTTGGATCTAGAGGCATCATTGAAGGGTTTTGAGTACCCTTCCTTCTTTGGATTTGCATGAGATTTACTTTTGTATTTATATTTATATTTCTTATATTGATGACCACTTCTATCTTGCAAAGTAAGTGCATGCACCTTTGGGCCTTTGATTTTTCCCATGTTGATGAGCTTGGTCTACTCTTGTGTTGGAGATTCGATAAATTCCTCAAGAGAAGGAATCCTCTAGGTGGATCCAAAGAAGAATATAACTGAATGGAATGTGGATACAAACACTGAGAATTCAGGACCAAGTGTGGAGAGAATGGTGAGAACCATTTTTTTCTCCTCCTTAGATTTATCAACCCCGCAAGCCTTGAGTTGTGACAGTAAATCCTTATATTTTGTAAAGACATCTTGGAGATTCTCAAAGCTTTTTGGATCCAATGTGAGAAATTACACCTTGAGCATGTGTCCCCTCATCTCATCATGTTTTTGAAAGAGCCCTTCCATGGTGGTACGGGCTTCATTGGAGGTTTTACAGGAAGATATGTGAAAAAGGAGATCGAGAGAAATGAGACTGAAAATTGTTCTGAATGCTTCATCCATTCAATTTAGATACTTGGATTTTTCTATGGTTGATGTTGGTTATGTCTTTGTGTTCATGGTTAACTTGTAAAATCCTCTACTTCTAAGATGCATGATCATAGTATCCTTCCACGCAAAGTAATTGTAAGGTGTAAGAATTAATTCTTTTGAAAACTCCATTTTTCCACTGTCTTCAATCTTCGATGCCTGCAAAAATAATTTGCTGTGTCTTTTCCCTAGCAATCCGTCGGCTATGATACCATGTAAATGTGTTGAACCTGCACAAAATAGATCTAGCTGGGAATTTACATACACAATTGTAGAGAAAATAGAAGAAAACAGAAGCAGGAGAGAAAGAATGGAAGAATTCTCATTAACCAAATGAATGAATGATAATTTACACATGATATACTTTGTATAAATCGACCAATGCACAATGGAGGACAAGCCAATGTGCCATAGTGGTGGTCTAGAGTGATTTGGACATACACCAGCAGTTACAGGAGTAAACTACCACCTATTCTAGTCTCTCGGGCAGTTACAGGAGTGAACTTCCACCTAGTTGAGCTAACTAGTCTATCAATATCCAGTTAACTGACTGAAACATAGTGAAGTGAGGAGGAGATCAAGGAATCGTGGGTAATGCGCTAGTATGGTGATGATCACAAGGAAAATGCGCATTAGTTGGTGATGATCCCAATGATGCATGGTGATAATCTCAATGTAGCATTAGACTCCACTCAACTGATCAAACTGAAGTGAAAACTGAAGAGAATACTCTCCTTAGAGGAATATTCTTCCTAAAATATAGGAGACTGAATAATGACTAATAAACAAGGAAAAAACTTAGGATAAAGAAATATTAGGTGTGTGTGAAGTAACTCCAACAATATTGATGGTTGAAGTTGGATTTTCATGTATTTGCAAATCCATACATGAAGTTTTGGTAATGTTGTTACTGTGAGTAACAACAAACAAGAGTTATAACAAATCGTAAAAACTTAATTTCTTAAAAATTATGATCTGGGTTGTTGAGATATTTTTAAGATAAGCATATTTCGATTCAATAAAGACTTGTACAAGAAATCTCAAGTACCCACATCGTTAATCTTCAGTTGTAGGAGTAACAACAATGACAATGTCAGAGTAACACCAACCAAGAGTAACAACAAATCATAAAAACTTAATTTCTCAAAAAGTACGATCTGGATTGTTGATATATTTTAGGTATAAGCATATTTCGACTCAATAAATCCTCATTCAAGAATTCTCAAGTACCCACATCGTAAATCTTCAGTTCTAGGAGTAATAGTAGTGACAATTGGTTCTGCAACAATCAAAAACTAAACCATTTTTCAAAGATAAATGCAAGATATGTTATTTATCTAATATTTAACCATAATTCATATGAAATACTAAGTAAATACAATGGAAATCACCTTGGTTCTAAATCTCTCATATAAGAATTAAAATGGATTAATAAGCATTAATATGAGGTTATGGATAAGTAAGAAGGGATTAAAAATAGGGCAAGAGGATGTAAAAAAAGATGGCAATTCTATGGTCCGACACTAAGGATTATACTAGGATATAGTCTAATATTTTTTCTCAAAGACAATAGGTATGGCCTTTATAAGAAGCAAATCTTGAAACTATTCTTAGGGATAGCCTTAATCTCCAACATTCTTTCTCTTTATTCATAATTATCCATATACCATTCATAAAGCTCTGGATATGAGTTCTAACCCATAGACATGGGGGATTCTAAAGGCATCTCTCCCTTGGAATTAGGTTCAATATTCCTCTTCCTCAACCATCTTTCTAAGAATGTATGTGGATTCATCAATTTATTATTTTTGTTTCATTGGATTTGGATACATATTCTTTTTCTCCTTCCAATATTTATTTGAAGGGCTCTCTGTAAAAGAGAATCCTCCCCTTTCCTAGCTCCTAGCCTTGTGAACATAGTCAATTTTTTAGAATTCATTGCTCCATGTCTAGGTAGTGTGAAAATATTTTCATTTCTTTTGTTTCATAGCTTCTCCAATATTATTGGTAAATCCTCCATGGAGTGATCTCCCGCTCCATAATGGTTGTGAAATTTCAAGTTGGCCATATCCTTCAAGGGGTAGTTGGGGATAATGTTGTTTTCTTTCAAACAAATAAACTAATAACTTCTGTAAAATACACTTCACCCTCCTCTTCTTACACCATATCCTCATCTTATTGGGTAATGATTCCCCCTTTTTCCTTGTGGCCCTTTGTTCTGCTTTATGAATTGTGTATGATACACCATCTAATGATTAGGATTATTTTTTCCATTATGCTAACACTTTGTTGTGGTGTGAGTGTTGTCTTCAAAAATGATATAGTATATTTTCTTAGTCTTTTTTAGGTTATGGGGCAATATTTTGTACCATGATTAGTCACTAACTCATAAGTTTCACAACAGTAGTCTACCTCGATCTTTATAACATTTTGAGAAATACTAGTAGATTCTCTATAGTGACAATCCTCCTTTGAGTGTCCCTTTTTCATACATGAAATGAATCACATATCTATTCTCCTTGAATACATTGTGAGATCTTGTATTGACTTTTGCACTCCTAGTTTTTCCTCCAATCTTCAATCTATTTACAAGGATACCCAATCCTCGTCAATTTCAATTTGACGAGCTTTCTTTAGGAAGTCTTTGTAAGTTTTGATCTCGTGCATTCTCATTGGTGCTTTATTTTTTTGTAGTAGCCCAATCACAAACCATTATATGAGAATATCTTTATCTATATTAGAAGGAACTCGATTGAGTACATCCTTAAATATTTTATCATAATGCTTGACTAACTCATTTGTCATTTTCTTTATTTCCTCAAGTTTATGGGTTGCAAGATGTTTGAATTTTTTGGTTCTAAGTAGTGATAAGATGCCTTTATTTATCTCATCCTTAGTTTTATTTTGGTTTTCTATAAAGTTCAATAATGAACCACATTAATACTCTTCTTCGTAGGGCTCTAACAAACCATTTGCTTTAATTCTTCGATGATATCCCATGCATCATGTATCTTCTAATAGATGAACTAGCGCCTTCATGGGTCTTCATTTCCTTCATATAACGAAAGATTTACATTAATAAGATGTGGCATGTTTGTTGTCATCAACTAATTAGAGGGTGGTGTCAATGATCTTGCAATAGTAAATTGTTTCTAATTATCAATTGAAGGTTCTTCACTACTTTGTTATTGATCACTTTTCTCTTCATTATCTCGATCTTGGATTTATTGAACCTCAGTATGGCATTCCTAATATTGATATTCTACCATGTTGTTTCTCTATGGTTTCATTTCTTCCATAAATGAGCCATCATGGATTTCAATGAAATGAGTTTGGGTTTCTTCACTCATTAAATTTGGTGGGGGGCACTCCCACAGGACACTTAACATGGAGTAATAGGTCATTCTATATTTCCTCATAGATAATATTTAACAAGTTTTCATCCATATAAAGCATATAGATCCATATTCTATACATAACTTTATCGTTTTCATCTAGTCAAATCCATATTGACGTTAAACTAGGTTCTATGAGTAGTCATTGTCAGAGCACAAGAATTTGTCTTCTTTATCCTAATATTATGGCTATCACAGGTCCCAAATCACTGACCTCCATAATTCAACATTATTTGACATGTATAAGGCTCCCTACATACTAGCCATACATTGTGAAAAACTTCTTCTAGGATAGGAATTGTCACAAATGCTTCCACTTATGGCTTTGGTTGGCCTTCCAACTCCACCCTGTATAGGTTTAGCATCTCATCGAATAAACACTTTATTAGATTTATAGCTTCCAAAATTTTCATAGTTTCTTCCTCTTTCACACCTAGTCAGTCTTCCTGACTCCACTTAGGTAGGGTTAGTAACCTATCAACCTATCATTTTTTACTTCTCTCTTCTTCTCACTCGACAAGGGTTCATGGCCTCTCTTAAATTAGCTCTCTTCTATTATCTCTTGTCTCTTTCGACCTTGTGCAAGTTGACTAAGGATTTGTAACCTTTCATTCTTCTTTTCTATGTTTCTTCTTCTATTGTATATTATATTTTCCTCTCAACAGATACTTGCATACTTTCATTCCTTAGCATACTTTATTATTTCACTAGTCTTCTTTTATCTTTTCAACACAAATCAACTATGGTCTCCTTGTGTAGATAAATCTCATGAGTAGTTACGTCACCATCACCAACCCCAAGTATACTCTAAGTGATGAGGGTGGACACACCATTCATTTTCATGATTTTCTTTCTCACTTCCATAGGAAGTACTCCCGCTCTAATTACTTATTCTTCCAATTGGTGTTTAATGGTGTTCTAAGAGGGGTTCTTACTTCTACAATATAACCAACTCCTTTGCTAATAAGAAACTTGTGTAGTAAGTTTGGTAATAGGTAGAGGAAACTATCATGTATGTCTATGGAGAATCCCCTCTTCATTTCGTCCATGGATTTGTGTTCTTCAATTGCTTGGTCTTCATAGAATTCATCTATAATCTTCTTGCACCACTCATACAAGTTCATTCTACCTCCATTGAGTAGTTTCAAAAATAATTTTCCATCTTTTGTGGTCGTGTGTTGCATCTCTTAATCAATTTCTTTATCCCTGAGGGTACTGATTCTAGGAAGTTCTCATGGGATTCTATAGAAAACCATGCCCTAGCTTATGCAAAGGTCAGTCAATTCCTTCTTGCATAGTTATTTAGATTATTTTATTATTTTCTTTCCCACCAATCATTTATCTCTGTCTCACTCAACAGATTCTATGCATGCATGCATTTACTATACAAATCAAGGCCCGAACCAGTGTTACAGGAAATGGAACCAATGATGTAATCTAAGGGATCACAATGTAACTTAGTTACCGATAATGTAGCAATAAACCATATAACACAAGTAGTAATATACACAACATACACACATAGAAGGAGGAGTAAGAGAGAAGTAATTGTAGAGCCATCAAATATTAGTCTTCATTGATCCTTATAATACTTTCTTCTAGTTACAATGACAAATGCTTATGTATTTATAACTATACATAGATGGGAGGTTAGTTACAAATGTCATAACTACCTCTATTGATCGACCCAACCATCCCAAGAAATATCTCTCAAATGACCATGGAAAATCTGTCTAGAAAGCATGCATGGATGTAAATATCAAATACAACCATTGCTAGATCATGGTCTTGCCCCATCAACAAGCGATGGTCCACCCCCACTACGAGATGATGGCCTTGCTCCCTAGTAGATGATGGTCTCAACTAGTCAATACCCTCAACAAAGGTGCAATCACACACCAATGTCCTTGTCAATGATTGAGAGAAATTTAGAATCATATGTTTGTGGAAGTAATTGAGCTGCAAGCAAGAATTGTGCCCTAGGTAAATGTTGATAGGGTGAAGGGATTAGGAAATTTACATCTCCTTGTCAATGATTGAGAGCAATGTTGAATCCTATGTTTATGGAAGTAATTGAGATGCAAGTAAGAATTGTTCCCTAGATAAATGCTAACAAGGTGGAAGGATTAGGCAGTTTACATCTCGGTGCCTTGCATTAGATCGATTTTATGGCATCCCCATACCAATTCCCTAAAATACTAAAAGATGAAAATAGTTAACATATTTTCCTAAAATAAACTTTGCATATAATTTCCTCAAAAAATATAGTGGCATTTCCCTATTGTTATGTGATGGCTCATCCAAAACCATTTACCATATATCCATCCAATTATTAATAAATGGTTGATAGTTACACCAATTAATAGAAATATGAGTTATCCTATAATTTGTTTTCATCAACAATAGGATTAATGAAAATGATAAATATATACTATTTTTTAATATCTAACTTTATAATTCCTTCATGATCCAAACCGTTTGAGTATTCACGATGCATCCATTCCCTATACAAGGTTATATTGTACAATACCCCATTTTCCTACAATAACTGTATCAATAATTACATCCATGATTTCGGTAAGTAAGTGTTGAAGTGGATCTCCAAGCCAAAAAATATCTCTCAAATGTTTCGAATTAGCCATCTCTAATAAGCTTTCAACATTTCAATGCATCTATACAGGTCATGGTCTTAGAGCTTTAGATTAGAAATTTCTAAATTTACAATATGATTTATGTTTAGATTTTTCATATTTAAAAAATGAATATTCAAAATTTTGACTACCCTTTCAAAACCAATACAATGAAATA
>JASDQU010353730.1:4265-16342 GCA_032191745.1 Picea mariana
ATCTGCATCTTCCATAACTGGTAGTTTTGGCTATTAAATTTCTTGACCCTAAACTTTCCATCTTCCGACATTACTCTCACTCGAACTAGGAACCCTCTTTTCCTGCAAGTTACCTTTCACTCTGATACCAGTTGTTAGAAAAACAGGACCGCGGAGCAATAAAATAAAACAAATGCAGAAACAAAATACAGAATATACACAATATAATAGAGACACATATTTGCGTGGTTCACCCAGTGTGGGCTACGTCCACCAGAGAAATTACTAGGTCCTTCATTTATTATTATCCAGCATATGAAGGGATACAACCTACAGCAAACCCGTTGTAACTTTCTCTTCTTTCTCTCATAGTATCCTATCTCAGAATACAATATTCGCCATCAACCATAGCCGCAATACATTTCCCTCATAAAAGAGAGTTTCCTTCTAGGGAAAAAAACCCTAACATAATCTCTATTATTAGATCTGTGACCTTATAATGAACGGTCTAGATTTACATTGAAATTACAATATACATTTACAAAGCATTTTTTCCTTTTGGGGCTTCGTCCCCGAACCCCCGCTGGGGGCCCGCTTGCCCCTAGACCCCCCAGTCGGGGGGATATCCCCCCCAAACCCCGTAGAGGGGATACCCCCCCTCTGCATTCCCCCACATGGAAGAGTGTACACACTTCCAGGGTGTAAATACTTCATGGGGTATAAACACAACTGAAAGTAAAAGACCTCTAAATCAAGAAGATAATTAGGCTCCACAACCAACACTTCTTCTAGGAATACATCCTTGTATTCTCTTAATATGGGGTGGCCCTTGAGGTTTGGTTTGTCATTTTTGACAGAGTCCAACATATGTATTGCATATAAGGAACACCCTTTTCTACAATACTTCTTCATTTGAAGGGTCGATATTTGTCTCATTGAGACAGGCTTCTGAATCCCTTGGAGGGCCATCTTTCTCCCATCTTCATTTACACATTCTAAAGTTTTATGGTAACAATACATTTTAGCTTTATGAGCATCCAACCAGTCCATACCAATCAAAAAGTCATAAGATCCCAAGGGAAGTATGTTAAGGGTGGCTTGGGTGGGCAATCCACCCATGAAGAATTGGCAGGCTGGTATATCCTCTGCCACCTTTCTTTTGGTCCTAGTGGCTATTTGTACCAACCATGGTTTAACATGTCTAGTTGGTTGCAGTTTACACTTATTGGCAGTCTGAGGGGCTACGTAACTCAAATTAGAACCTGGGTCAATTAAAATAGAAATTGGATGGTTGGCGATCATACCTTCCATCTCCACTACTGAAGCTTGATGGTCGGCTTGATTATTGTCAAGGGATGCATAGATTCGTGGCATGCTCCTAGCCACATCATTGACAGTGGTAGCTTCTTGGATATTGTAGACCCCCTTACTATTTTGTTGTCTATGTGGGTAGTCCCTCAACCTATGATTTTCTCCACAACCCCATCATTTTAAGGGTTCCTTCTTTAGGTTATTAGTCTTTGTTGGGATTGTCTAAAAAGGTTTATTTCCACTTTGAGAAGGAAAATTTTTCTGATATACACTTCTAGCTAGAAGGATCCCCCTAGAATCTTTTCCATAGTTATTAAATCTTGAGGAGTTAAACGTTTTCTTCTGGAATCCGAAACTATTCTTTTTCTTCCAGTCCTCATGGGGTCTTGTCTTGCTCCCAAACTGGTCTTAACAATACCTCACCTTCCGAATAGCCTCTTCTAAGGTCCTTGGTTCGTCGAACTCAATCCTGTCTCGGTAGGTTTGAGGTAACCCACTAATGAACCGCTGCATTTTTTCTTTTTCATCTTTTATGTAGGGTACATACCTCAGTAGTTCAAGGAATTTACTGACAAAATTCCTCTATGGTGAGTGTTCCCAGCCGGAGTTCATAGAATTCTTTAGTTTTCCCATCCATGTATTTTTTTGACAAATACTGATTTTTGAAGTATTTCACAAACTTTTTCCATGACATATCCTTCTCATGGACTCCTTTCACATTCCTAAGGTCTTCCCACCATATGGAAGCTTTTCCATTCAGGTTGAAGATGGCTATTCGAGCCTTCAAGTTTTCAGAGTAGTCATGGACTCTGAAATACTTCTTTAAACCAAGAAGCCAAGCTTTCGCCTCTTCTCCCTTATTTATCTCTCCGTCGAAAGAGGGTTGTTTGGCTTTCCTGAACTCTTCAGGACCACGGGTTTTGGAATGCTTCCATTTCTTTCCTTTCTTCTCAGAATGCAAGTTGGCCCTGCTACTAGAAGACCCTTCGGAGTTATCAGCTTCCTTGATGGAGGACTCTCTCGATGAGTGTCCCCTACCTCTAGGTTGGATCTTCTTTGCAGTACTTCTCACAGTGGGGTCACTTATAGAGTCATGTTTTCGAGTCTCAGGTGGACTCTGACCTCTCTTCTTGTGTCATCGGTCCGCATGACTGGTTGCGGGTTCTTGTTGCAGTTGTATCTATATGTCGGATAAGATCTGTAGCAAGACTGCGTTAATTTATATTTGTTTCTCTTGATCCTTTATTAGTCTCTCATTGTTAGCCTTGAAACTATGTATCTCAACCCTAAGACTTCTTACAGTTTCAGCCAGATTCGGAGGGGTTTCCATCGCCCTCCTTTCATAAGATTCTGCGTCTCTACTATGGGAGCCATCCTCCACTTCATGGCACGTCATCATCCTTTAGTATTGGGATCTTCCCATGATTCACTGACTGTTCAAATGTTTCCAAAAACACATGTATTTAGCTAACAATCTATTAGTTTATGAACAATACACGGTTTAAAACTTCTTAATGTACACACAGAGTAGAATATTTCATTCCTTTCCTTAATAACATTTTTAAATCATACCTCTTAAGAAAGAGGTAAGGTAGGGTGTCACTCCTTGGAAAGTACCCATATAGAGCCATTTAAGCGAATCATCCATGAGCCCAAGCAGGCCAAGTGTTGTAACCATGCTCTGATACCATTTTGTCACACACCCATGACGACATAAATAAAATTTTCTCCTTTACTTAAGGGTCAGAATCCCCGAGTTCCTACAGGGGCTTAGCACAGGCTTGCTCTTCCTGCCAAAACCTTCACTAAACAAATACACATGACCTTTTATTGAAACCCATCATCGTACAATTCAAGCACCAAGTGCGAGCTTCACCTCCATGCGATCATCGGCTGTGACCACAGGCCTTACTAAAAGGTGCATGTCGCATTTTGCGATATTGGGACTCCAAACATTGAGTTTCTCCCCCTTGACTCCTTCAAGTCCCAAAACCTGAAATGGGCTTAACGGGCTCTAGCTCCTCCTTAGGCCTCCATCCATATGACCATTCGACATGACCATGCGCTAACACCAAAAGGTGCTACTGAAAACTGCGCTTCGGGATTCTTGTTGCAAGGAACCTTGGTTCCTCAATCCCCGAAACCCAAAAACCAAGGCTAAGGTTTCTTGGCTCCTCCCCTTACTCCTCTACTCACATGACCCTTCACTTAGAACCTGGGGTAAACTCCTAGACATGCATCGGGATTCTCGTGTTTCGGTGAATCCGCGAACAATGCTCCACTGTTCTCCAAATTTCCAATCCCCAAAGGTCCGACAACCTAGATCCTATGGTCCAAATCCCCCTGCCAACCAACGATCCTAATTTAATCCTGAAGTTCCCTTTTTCGGGGCTCTAACAGAGTCTTCACCTCCTAACTACCTAATTCAAATCCACAAAATGGGTTGGGCGTCAGATCAACGACCCTAACCCAACTGTGATCTAATGGCTCTAATTCAAACCGGAGTTTTATCCTTCAGTGATTTGAGTGGCAAGGAGCAGGGTCATTCCACCTCCCGAAATCTAGCTAAGTCAGATCTAGTGACACCTGTCCTAAAGATGGGCGGTCCTAATTCTTTCGTGAACTCTCATTTCACGAATTTGGGGAAGTCTTCACTCTCGTTCTCCTGGTAACCAATTTCCCGATGGATGTAGATCACCCTCCACATGTCCCTTCCGATGGATGGTTCTGATTATTTTGGGCCTTCAGGACTTTGATGAGTCCACTCTCCCACCTACACAAGGGTTAATCTCTACATATCAATGACTTTGAGCCTTTCCATAGATCAACGACCCAGATTTTTTCGAGATTTCATGTTTCGTGAATCCTTAAAACTCCGCCCATTGACTCTTCTGATGTGTGAGTCAGTGAAATGCCTATCACCCTCCACGTGCCCCTTCTGATGGATGGTCAAGGTAGCTCCCCATGGATCCTAGGATCTATGGTCCAGATTCCTTCTCTACTTGAGAAGACTGAAGGGGTCAAGGCATTAACGCCTGTGCTCCTCCTCTAGATCCATTGGTCCTGACAGACATGGGATACTCCCAAAAGGATCTCATCCATTCATCTAGAAAACGAAAGGGTCCGCCCTTTCACTAATTGGTCTCGCTATCCTTTCTGAACTTAGGTGACAAAATTCAATTTCTCGGAGCTTCAATTTCCCATGACTCCGAAACTTTCGAGAGCTAACTCCTTCTTGCGCAGGGTTTCCACACCCAGATCACATGATCCTTCAGAGGGTTCTTGGGTAATTATCTGTAGGCTTGGTCAGGTTCTAGGTAAGGGCTTGGGTACATTTCAAAGTCCCTAGGCTACTGACCTGAATGCAGTGCCTTCCTAACTCACTGAGTTATGAGCTATGACACCGGGGTAGGGTAATCTCATGGGTTTATTGTAGTGGTAGCCATACCAAGGAGCTTACTCCAACTCTGAGACATGATGAAATTCCCCTGGAAAAGTGCCTTCGAGGGATTAAACCAAAATACCAAGAGAATCAGGTAGGTGGGACGATTCTCAGTGGAACCGACTCATGCTCTGGACTTACTCATATTATACAGAACCCAACTATGGCATATAAGTATACACATGCATTTATTATTTCCAATCTAATTACCAGGAATTCATAGCATACAGAAACCATTTATAAGCATATAAACATGGGCATGTTGTCCATGATATTCAATTCAAAATAAAAGGAATAAAAAACTTATCGGAACCACTAGGAGTGATGCAAATGCTGAGAGGGGTGCTCGTTTCCACCCAACCATAGGCTCAGTCACTCCCAATGGATTTATCACTGACCATCCCCGAGCTTAGGCCACGATTCTTTGAGACTTAATCTCTTACTTCCATCTCAACGAAAGTTAGGGATGAAGGTTACTCTCCTTCTTCCTATATAGGAATAGACGAGGATGAAGGTTACTCTCCTTCTCCTCACTCTATCTCCATTCCTGTGATCAGAACTCAGATTTCTCGCTTTCCATCTTTCCTTAGACCCGAGATGTTTCTTTATCTCCTCTCTACATTCCCCGTAGGCTGCCCTCTCTATCCACCACGCTTCTCCTTCTTTCCTCCCTCCATAAGGTTGTGTGTGGCTCGAATTCCCTCGTCCATGGCTAGGTCTAGAATCCATCTGATGGGCAATCTGCCCCATTCCTCATTAAATCTTGAGGAGGCCCTTCCCACCTACCAGCCTGATGGGAATTCATTTCTGGGTAGAGGGTTGTTCTGATATGAGCAACATTAACTCCAATATGGTACTGGTTTGGTGGAGGTTATCACAACCATTCTGGGTTCCCTCCACCACCTTTTTTTAGCAATCGTGGCCTCTCTTTCTTAGCACATCCCCTCTCTCAGCAGTCATGCAACACATTTCCATTATCCAACAAAATAATAGGATTTACATTCATCGACCTTTATACAAAGGTACACCAAATTAAACATTCACACTTTGAGTTTTCCATAGTTCCTGGCCAATAAAGTTATATTTACATACTGGGGGAAACAGGGTGTTACATCAAAAGGAAGCAAGAGGGAATAAAAAATTGACAATAGATACCATCCTGGATGGATTGACAGATTCAGTGAAATCCAAGGTGGGATCATGTGCATCAACAAAAGAGCTTTGGGACAAGCTACAAGACCTTTATGCAAGGGAAGAAGAAGAAGAAGAAGAAGAAGTTTAAGCAAATTACAACATCTCAGATTTCAAAGAAGCAAATAGAGGTGAGTTCTTTTGCTTTAATTGTGAAGGAGTAGGGCATGTTGAATTTGAATGTCCTTATCCAAGGATTGAAAGAGATGATATTGAAGAAGGAAAGTCCAATTAAGAAGAAGAAAATCATGAAGTAGAAATGATTCAACAAGAAGATGAGAATCTTAAAAAATTGAAGCATGTTGAGATTGAAAATAGCAAGCTCAAAAACACGCATAGAAAAATAAGAATTGAATTGGGTAGTTGTGAAAATACAATTGAAATCTTGAAGAAAAAATTAGAATACTTTGAGAAACTAAGAGAAGAAACCATTTCCTTCAAAACTCTACTCGAAGAAGCAAGAAGAATAGGAGAAGTAAGGAATGTCCAAATGATGAAGAAAGAAGAAGTTTGTGAGAAACTTGAACAAGAAGTTGTCTCATTGAGGAAGATCTTAAGAAACTCTCAAGTGCCAAAAGACTTAAAACATATTGGATGCATGGGTGAAACTTCATACAAAGAAGATGCAAATACCAACAAGAAGTTTGAAGAAATCTCTACCCAGACAGCTGATGAGAAATGGACCAGGATACCAAAAATAAGGAATGATTACAAAAGAGATAAATATCCAAGAAAACCTCCTACCTTTAGGAATCAAAGAAGATTCAATCAATATGAAGGAAACTACATAAGAGTAGATCATGAACCCAGATGGACTACATCACAAAGAAGGTCATTTACTCCCAGGTATCAAATTTTCTTTCTTGGTCATTGTTATACTTGAAAAAAAATTGGACATAAGGAAATTAATTGAAAAATCAATGAAAGGAACAACTATGAAAGAAACATGAATGGTGAAATAAAAGATATGGAAACAATCATGGATTTGTCAACATAAGTTATAATTCATTTTCCCCATTGATGGACAAAAATATTGTATGTTACAAATGTAATTATCTTGGTCACAAAGCACGAGATTGCAGATATATGAATGAAGATGCTCCTATGCCAAATGTCCCTATGCCAACCATAGTATGGAGAAGGAAAGAGATTCCAAACAATGAAGATTGTCGAATAGCATTGGCCGCTGAAGAATGTAAAGAAGAAGATGAATGGTACATAGACAGTGGGTGTTCTTCACACATGACTGGGGATCAAGACAAATTCATCATATTGAAGAGAAAGGGTGGAAATGTTTCATTTGGAAATGACTCATCTGCCAAAATACTTGGAAAAGGTGTAGTAGAGCTTGGAAGAAAAAATGTAAAAGCAAAGAATGTCCTATTGGTCGAAGACTTGAAACATAATCTACGCAGTGTTAGTAAAATTTGTGATCAAGGATTTACTCTCACGTTTGACTCACAAAGATGAAAAATCAAAGAAGAAGGTTTAGGAAGATTGGTTGCAACTGCAACAAGAAGACCAATTAACATATACATCCTAGATCCACAAAAAATCTCCAAGGAAGAAAGAGACCATAAAAATGAAGTGTTATTAAGTGCTATATGTTCAGGGGGAGCAGCCCCAAATAAGAGAGTTACCTTTTTCTATTAAACTCAGGGGGAGAAGCCCCACCCTTTTCCATTGATGTCAAAGGGGGAGAGAAACTAGGAGCATGAGGACAAGGGGAGCATGAGTGTTTCTATCAATGAAAAAGGGGGAGATTGTTGGAATATTGGTTGTTATCATTGATGTCAACCCTAGCCATTGGATTTTTGACCCCACAGTTGATCGAAGTAGATAGACATGAAGGAAATTACACATGCAGATAAAACACCCATGAATGGATAGTATAAGTCATGTCGCTTCTGGTGGTATGTGGCACGTCACGTGGATCCTCACGATTGAGGAGAAATGATTTTTTGAAGATGACAACGTGAATTGAAGCATAAACTACATGTCATCCCTAATGTTAAAAGGAAGTGACATAAAGGGTATAAATACATATCATTATACATTAATTTTAAAAACACAAGTTTTTAATGAACAAGGAGATATAAGTTGAATTTCAAAGGAAATATGAAGTAAAGAAGGCTGAATTTCAAGGGAGGATGAAGTCTTTTGGTGAAGTGTTCTAAGGTATGTTATTTACAGGTCATCTTACCATTTTTGGTATAAATTTGTTTCTATAATGATTCATATGATGAAATTCAGAGGATATTGAGAAGACATATCTAGGTACCCGTGGTAAACATTTCAGCTCTTTATTTGCTATAATTTTGGAGATACACTCTATGGAATATAGGGTTTTTGACTAGTCCTGAGGCTAGTCATAAACAAGTGTTCTGGGTAAAACAGTCATAACGTCTTCATAGAGAATCCAAATGAAGTGAGACAAATTGAATTGGAAATAGTACGGTTGTATTTTATTTTGTAAAAATTTCAGAATCTGATGTTAAATATTGAGCGTGGGGCATTATGTATAAGTTCGCTCTCCTGAATAAGCAAGAATTGAATAAGGTCTACCATTCTCTCTATAACTCCTTTTCTGGGAGGATTCAAGGAGTGAAACTTGGAGGAGTTTCAGATAATACATTGATTAATATTATCTATAGGATCAAAGTATTCCAAGAAGTGAAGAATTGCAAAAGTTGAAGAAGTGTCATGAAGCGTTATCATGTTCTATGTGATGGTTGGTTGATGGTTATAATTTAATGTAAAGTTTTATTATCTCTCATATATTCTTGGGTGGAAGGAAGGGGAAAGGATGGAGAGTTCAACCCTCTCTTGATATTGGAGGATTGTATCTTCCTTTTGGAGGTTTATCTCTCTTTTTATATTTGGAATTTATAGCTACCTTGGAAGTCATTACTTCCCTTGAACAATAACTATTGATTATTTCTCATATATTGTGCATGGTGTATTGTGGTGTATTGGTGTAACTCTTCTATTACTGTTCATTGTTCATTGGATATAATTGAATATATAATCTAGTTGAAGTATAAGTTGAAAATTTTTCCAAATTGTACTTGATAATGATTCACCCCCCTCTCAGTATCAACAACAGGAACCTCTTCAACATGCAACTCTCTTGTTTCATATCCAAACGGATTGACATTCAACTCTCTTCTTCTAGATTCCCTCTCACTACAAATTGAGCACACCAAGACATATTCCTATGGCTACCATCCACCTCTGGATGTCATTCTAACCCATTCGTCATCTAGAAATGTCCCATCACTTTCTTTACTACATACAAAATCAACAATTTCATTAACCATTCTACCTTATTCTCATAAGGTAATATGTAATAAATATCATCATCAATTTACTTATGTTGTTATACTCAAATAATAATTAACCATATGATCCATGACATCACCATATTTTACATACAATAACAGACTATAATAATCTTATGTGCATGCTATACGCATGCTCAACATTTTCCATATGCATTCTGACATATCCTCATTCCCCAAGCATTTTACCCATGCTTACAATGTATATGTATATAGTTTTCTTCCATTTGTATTTGCATCCACATATATGTCCTTATATTAATAGGTATATACATTCTTTTATTATAGTCGTGAGCATCATAAAGTTGTTCACGTGTTCATATGTATTTACCTTTCCCAGGAGGTCTAGAAATAGTCCAAAGGACTCCTTTTTAATTTCTTAACTAGATTATTCTACAACAACAATTTTCATTCAGTATAGGTCAAATAAATTGACCTTACACATTTTCCATCAGTCCTCTAATCATGAGGAATTATACATATGTACAGGGTTTAATATTTTACTAAACCAGTAATTATTACTTCTACAGATTCTATCAATCCATACCAAATTCCCTTAAGCACAAGGAATTTTCCATAAGGGTCTTAACCCTTATATAATCATCCATCTTAATTACAATATACTTTTCCTACCCTAGTAGATAAACATTGTTACGCTTAAGAAAAAAACTCATCTCATGTCCCCTGTCTGGACCCATGCAGCTTCATAATAGAATTTCAGTGACCACTTCCATTTACAATCAGGTTTTACTAATAGTGTTATCAACATATTCCTACTCTTGTAAGAGTAGTCATCATTTTGACAAACAGACAATATAATCTCCCCTTGCTGAAATTCAGCCAGGGTTTTCAAGTTACAATTACAGTCTCCAGTCCATCTCCTCAAGAAGTTAATGTAGATAATAAACAACCCTTTAAAGGTAGAAACACCTTTCAACAAGATCACCTAAATCTCAATATACCAGTCCTATGACTGATCTCCAACCCATCCAGGCATAGTGTTTTAGCCTACTCTGACAGATAAGGTAGGGTAGAATTCCCTTCCCCTTAAAATTTTTCTAAGAAGAATTTTATTCGACTATTTCATGAGCCCAAGTAGGCCAAGTGTTGTTTCCTTCTCTGATACTACTTTGTAACATACCCATCCCCCTAAGTAAATTTTTAAGGGACGGGGTATTAAATTTTCGCTTCTTCTAACAACCTTAAATATTCTTTGTCATAGCTCCATCCTCTTGTTCTCATCAAGAGCTTTCCAAGGTCTATAATTTCACTCAGAATTGAGCTCTGGAACAAAACATATGACCTCCTAAATTTATTGGGTTTACATAGACAACATCTATCTTACTGTCACATGGCATCCACATGACATTTCGTTGTCTGTGAAAACTAACATGGAGACACCTGGGTCGTGATGTGGCACTAGCCTAGCCCGCCATGGTGGAACTTCATTCCATGCATGCCTATAGTGATCGTCGCTCAGACCTTCTTCCAACGCACTTCATCACTTACCTCTGACCCCACTCATATTTTCATCTTGTTCGTAATGGGCATCTATCATCATAATGGCATCCTATCCTCCTTGCTGGAAAGCCACGTCATCCACCATACACTTTTTCTTTACATGGCCCATGTATTCTACCATACTTAGTCACCTTACTGTATTCATGAAATTGCGAGTGGAGGTCTTACAGACTCATGGTCTATATTCATACCTTTCATGAACCTACCATGAACACTTAGCTTCTTTCTCATTCATGGACTTACAGACTCCTGGACTCATAATTGTTTGCCTCCCTTTCATAATTCCATCAAGGAAGTCTCAACACTTAACCATGTTTCCATCTTCATGGACTCGTGAATGCACAATTATGTACCTCCCCTTCATAAGTCTGTCTGAGAAGTCTCAACACCTAGATTATTTGGTGATCTTTTTGAGTTTGCAGGTTGGAATACTCATGGACTTGTGGACTCATCAGAGTCCCTTACTCTCTTCTAACACTCAACACTTATATTATTTTGTGAGTTTGTCGGCTTAGCGAGTTAGCGGACTTGTGGACCTTTTCATATCACCTTCCTATCTCCGTGAACCTGTCATGCTTATAATTTCGATGCCTACACTTTAAACCCTCATTCCTTTTCTATGGCCTACAAAATTACTCCCCCTATTAAAGCACTTATCAAGTTTTAAACTCCAAGAGGGCACATACCCTCTATTGTCACAACCAATCATAGGTTGTCACGTGTTCCCATCATACATGTAAGATTTCTTTGTTAGTGCGACATCAATCATGATGTCACCCTTTTTCCTTGACCAAACTTACATACTTACCCTCATTGATCTAAGTCTGAGATTACTTGATGCCATCCTGATATATCTAATGGTGGAGAACGATTCTTGGAGTTTCTTTCATCTCAGTACCATATTCCTCTTCTACTCTGACGCTCCTACTACGATCAATGATCATGATTCCCCTAAGAGTTTCTATGATGGATCCAATGACTATTAACCATTATGGATCCTTCGGAATTTATCATATGATAGGGACCTATATCGACAACTAGGATCAAAAATCCAAGCCAAATCGAGGACTGCGATTCATCCAAGGAAAATCATGGGATATCTTAAATTCATTAATACAATTCTAGATTAGTGGCTCTAAACTTCTTCCAGGAGAATTATAAGGCTTAACAAGCCTTAAAGGAAACAACACCTCCTATTTAGGCAGCTAAGGTTTTCTCCCTTATCCGTTTTAATGAAAAATGTCGGACTATGAATAGTCCATACCTATACAGGATATTTCTAGCCCAAGATT
>JASDQU010353738.1:0-12077 GCA_032191745.1 Picea mariana
GGTTGATGAGCCAGTGAGTGTGCGTTGAAATAAACAAAGTCGTCCATGATATTGTTTGAAGAGCACCATAAGTGGAAGGTCATGACATGGTTGGTCGGGTCATGACATGGTTGGTCGGGAATGTCTGAAGGGAGTTTGGTAGGCATGGAGAGACATGTGGGGTCATGCAATATAAGATCGTTGGTGAACTTAGTCAGATCTAGTATATTGAGGGAAGTCAAGTATGGCATATGGGGTTGTGGTGGAAGATTAGTTCTAGCCATGGTGGGAATGTTTTGTGTGCCTAACCCAGAAAAATGGTTTTTTCTGGCCATGGTGTGAGTGATGTGTGTCCCTGACCCGTGAGGGGGGCTAGGTGGGGTTGTGCTTCCTCCTGGGGAAGAAGTGTGCCCCATGCTTCCTTGTATAGGAAAGTGGGTGGATGGTTGATCTTGGGAAGTGGACCCAAGTAAAGTGGAACCGAGCAAAGCAGATCCTAAGACAGTAGCACTCATGGGAGTGTGAGAAGGTGGAGTTGATGAGTTGTCAAGACTAGGAACTCCCCCTAGAATGGGAGGGATATTTAGCAATCATCTCGAATGACGGGGATTATGTGGGTCCCCTATGATGTCCGAATAGAAAAGTGGATGTATGTGAATGGTGATGAGAGTAGATAAATGAACAAGAGCCTTTATAATTTTTCGACTTTCACAATATAATTCACAATCGCATGTAATCACAAGAGAATCATACATAAATCAATTGATACATAATCATATATGTGGGTAGGTGGTTTTTGTCTACGTGGGAAAACAAAGAAAAAAAAATGCTCATGTCCTAAAAGACGTAACGTCATTCCTCTCAAATAGCATTGGACCTTCCAATAGCACTCAACAGTGGGGTCTGAAGCCACCGGAAGAGGAACTAGTGAAAGATGAAGTAATCAATTATAATGAGGGGTAGAGGGTGCATATCCCAAAAGAGCTAGAGATATTTCCCAATAGCCACACAAAATCCGATCAAGGGGCATTTGTAGCCCACAATTGCCACTTGGGTAGATGTCCTAAAATTTGGTCACTAGGTACCTCGGTCAAAGTGCAACATTTAGATTTTCAGCCTAAGAAATGGGTCACCGGTTGGATCCCATCTAGGAGGTGGGTGCCTCAAAGGGGGACACACATAACAACCAGACCTCGGCCTTCGACCCTTCACGGGTATCTCTCTGCCTTATGGTGTTAGGAACACTTGACTTGGAGGATTTTAAAGTTCCCTAGTTGACAACTTCCACTGTTTGAAGATGTGAGAACCAGATAACGGGGATTTATTTGGATGCCTATCCCCGAGATCCTACCTAGATTAAAAACCTTCTTTTGGCACCTCCTATGGAGAAAACTTAGTGATTTTTTAGAAAAAAATTAGATGTGGTTGTTTGAGAAATTGAGGGTGTAATCCAATCTCGTTGAAATTAAGTGGGAGTGGATAGTTTCGTCAAGAAAAGGGTGGGGTGTTTCGGAATCCCTTTGGAGGAAACTTACTTCAACCTCCACGTTTCGAGATGAAAACTATGTGAGTGAGTAGTGACTTTGTGTGTGAACAAGTGAAAGTGTGCCAAATTTTTTTAATAAATTAGGTGTCACCTTGCTGCATGTGGACTTCGTGTGGTCCTTACAAGTCTTGATTACCTAATTAACTAAATGTCATTGGTACAACCTTGCGGAATTTTTAAAGTCCCTAGAGAACTAGCATGTGGACATATGGGTCTTTACTAATCCTTTAACTCCCTAGTGTGATTTAATATAAGAAAACTTCAAAAACTATCCTAGATTGTGGACATGTGGGCATGTATGGGCCCGTTAAAAAACCTTTAAACTTCCCTAGTGATTTACTCTAAGAAAGTAAATTTCAACACTATCATATCTTGGTAGCATGTGGGCATGTATGGGCCCGTTACAATATTAAGATGTGTTTGAAAAATAAACTAAGAGGAGTCCCGAGGGGGTTGTTGTCCTCTCCTAAAGACTTTGTCTTTTAAGGGAGATGAAATTTTCCCTCAATTGCTTTTTTGATTCTCAAGGTCGCTCTATGGCACGAGAGAAGAGCATACTAAATGATTGAGATCTAATTTCTAGTCCCAATGCAAGCTTTATATGTGATTAAGAATGATTCCAACTTAACTTTAACCAAAGCAAGTCATCCATGTAGAAAAATGAAATCAAAAAGAGGAAAAATAATGATTTTAACCCCTTAAGTGCCTATGTTTTGACTATCCCTTCATGTGGAGAGGGAATCTAAGTGTGGTGCATATTACAATTTCCATAGAATCAAGCTTAAGAAGGCTATGCGCCCTCCAAAAATCACAAAAACCCTTACAATGTGTGAATTTATGACCAGATGTGTGGGTCACAGAGTAGACAAAGGAAAATGTGGTGCCAATGCGCAATTTAAAAATGACCCTTTGGCGCAGGTGCGTAGAATGCGCTGAGAAAAATAGTGGGTTGAGAGAATGTGCGTTGAAGATGCACCTGTAGGTCAAAAACCCGTGCACTTCTGTTACACGGACGTGAAGAAAATTTTGGATGAAATTCTCTTAGCTCAGCTTTGAATTTGACTTTTTGCAAGCAGGTTTGGACCTTTTATGGTTCCTGCAAGTTAAATAAACAAAAAGAAGAGCTAAAATAACCCAAATGGGAGAGGAAATTAATAACTTTCCCCAATGGAGTCGTCAATCTGTTGCACCCCTTTTGTCACCTAAATGAGCAAAATAGGGATGCTTACAAGCCCAGTTGGGTTATCTAGGCAAGACAACAGTGGATGAAAGAGTTAGAAACATCAAACATAAAGAATAAACAAAGAACTAAGCTAAGAACGGTAAAAGAAACTAAAACCGAGTGCATAAGAACATTAAAATAAAAAATAAACAACACTCATGCCACCAATGGATATGATTTTATTACTGGGAAAACACCAAAGAGAAAGGGAGATATATGGGTCCCCTCTTCCTCCAAGGGAGGGCTCTTGTACCCCCAAATATTGAGCTCTTCTTACAAATAGAAAAATAGGATGAAATGGTGAAGAGAATCCAAAGCACATTCACTCAAGAGGTGATATGAATGGCTAAATGAAATGGTGCTTGTATACTCTTGATGAGAAAAAAGGATTCTCCAAGAGAATATAAGCAGCATAATAATACAAATGAATTCCTTAGAAATATAGTGCACCCATGGCTTCCTTTTACAGAATAGTTTTTAAGCATTATGCAACCAGTTGTTAGTGTGAACAAGGGGCCCTTTAGGGCACCCTTTGGTCTTTGACCAGTCCCCCAGTCAGATTCAGCCAAGATTTGGGTGTCAAATCGACTTGGAAGCTGACCCAGAAGTGGGTGGAAGGTCGACCAATATCATAAATGCATCGTTCTGAGGGGTGCATGGTTATTTTCGTCCACAGTCGTGCATCATTCGCATGTGTGTTTTTCTTGTGTTTCTTGATGGCACATGTGTGCGCGCTCCCTGTGTAGTTTTAGCGCATGCTGATTTTATAACTGGTTGTATAGTTTTGGACCTTTTGGAAATGCATTTTTGGTCCATGGGTGAACTAATGGGTGTTTTGAAGATGTTGGATTCCTGTAACCATTTGCGGATGAAATTTCGGTGATAACAACAAGCATTACTCGTCGTCTTTCTTATACCTTTCTCCACTGGGAGGAATAGGAAGGGGGATAATGGGCATCCTTTTATGATCCCACGTGAAGATCAAAAGAACCTTGAAAGGGATCCATTAATTAGGATGGGAAAGGAAGCAGCCTGGACACACCCCATAATCCAGTGGACTGAAGGGAGACTCATTCCCATCTAGGTCAACATCAGCCTAAGATAGACCCAAATCACTTTATCATAGGCCTTTGATAAGTCCAATTTAAGAACGACGGTAGGGATTTTGGTGGTTTTGATAGTGTAAATCTTCTTGGACCAAAGCCACCGCATCATGAACTTGACGTTTATATAGAAAGATGAATTTTTGTTCTAAGATCATCTCACTAAGAATTGGCTTGAGCCTATTCACTATAATCTTCGAGATGATCTTGTAGATTACATTGTAGAAAGAGATAAATCTAAATTCCTTGAAGGAAACCACATCATGTTTCTTGGGAATTAGGGCTAGGAACGTAGAATTCAGAACACCAATAACCTTGTCATATCATTTGGACTCTTGAACTACCTTTAGGATGTCTTCCTTTAAGAGATCATACAATCCTAGTTAGAATTCAACAGTAATACCATCAAGACCTGAGATTTTCCCTTTCTTAATGGAAGAAAGAGTGTAGAGGATCTCTTCTTCTATAATGTCGACTTCCAAAGAAACATTAATTTATTATGAAACAACCCTCAAGAAGAGGTTGAGAACCTTCAGAATTTCTTCTATAGGACAGTGTCAAGGAATTGAAAAAATTCTACTAGATTGGTGACAACTAGCCTTTGCCTTGTCAACAAATGACTTTACCATCGCCCCTTCCCAGTTTCTTATTTCCCAAATGGTGTTCAGAATTTTACGATAATTCACAAAGTGGTGGAAAAACTTGGTTTTGTTGTTGCCCTCTTCCATCTAGATCACCCTACTCTTTAAATGTCAGGCAATCTCTCATTTGGCCACAAGGTCCTGCCTTTGAGATTCTAAATATTTTAAACTTGTGATCTCCTCTTCTGACAAAAAATCCTTCTCATTTTCCTCAAATAATGTGCTTATTTTTTTCTCTATCTCCTTAAGGAGAATCTGTGAGCATCTCTTGTAGATGCATCTCTTGTAGACTTTGACCCATTCCTTGGTAAAAAAAAAATCCCTTTATCAAATTGTCAGCAAATTGTTGCATGTATGAAATGCTTGTTCCTTCTTGAAGGTGGGTCCAATTCGAGGAGATCAAAACCTTATATTTCTCTTCAAGAAACCATGCATGGTTTAACTTCAATGGAGAAGGAGGTTACCACTCCAATTTCTCCATTTTAACGAGGATCGATAAATGATCTGAAAGACCCCCAATCCTACCTAAGGATTCATTATCCAAGGACCTATCAAGAGGGAATATGAAATGAGAAATATCTCAAGCCATTTATAAATTCCTTCTTCTCCTTTTATGGCATTCCTCCAAGTAGGGGACAACTTAGGAGGTTCCAAGTCGACCAAATGGGAGGCCTCGAAGAAATGGAGAAAAAAGTCTTCTAAGCAGTCTTTCCGAGCATGTACCCCCCATACTTCTCTAAGGGCAAGTATTAGATTTATATCACCCCCATAACTATGTTTTGACCACAAAGAACTCTTGAAGAGGCTAGCTCTACCCAGAAGGGACGCTTATAAACATAAGGGCCATAAAGATTGATTACCCTGATCGAAATGTCCAGGTCTCCAACCTCTAAATCTACCTATAAAACCAAGTTGAAGGAGGAAGACGAAGTAGATTTCATTTGGGGACTCCAAGTCGTTAAGAGACCCCGTGATCATCCATCCATGTCTAAAGAAATAAAGGACCAGTCCTTAAGCCAAGGAGAAAAAAAATCAGCTACCTTGGATCTCAAACACTTAGTTTCTTGAATCAAGATGATATCTGAAGTGAAGACTCTGATGAGTATTTTGAGGGATAGATTCTTAGGGAAACCCCCAACCTCATGTGCATTAAATGAGAGGAAAAATCATTGAGATCCTTTCGTATGGGATTTCTCCACTCTAAGGACCCGAACAATGGTGCGTTTCTTGCCACTTTTTATATCCTTTTTTTCTTGCAATTGTGTCAAACAAAGATATGACTTCCTTCCATCTTGTACCCCAACTGCTTATCCAAAGCTAGTCCACCTTCAATAGCTACGACATCCTTAATCTTATGACATAAACATAGATCATAATCAGACTTAAGAGAAGCCTTCGTGGTCCAATCCTTCAATATCAAAAGAAAGAACGTGTTGGAGGGCCAAGGGAGGGTAGTTCCAACAACCACTCCATCCAATCAGGAAACATTCTTATGCAAGGAAAAAGAGTATCCCAGTGGATGGATCTCAGACTTAGGTTCAACGATGGTTGAATTTGTGTCACAAAGACTAGAGGAAAGGATGGGAAGGGGAGAATTTGGAAGAGCTTCAAGCGGACTTGAGGGAATAGCCAAGGACAAAACCATCAAAGGTTGGGATACGTTTGAAGAACCCTTTTCCCCCCTAAGTGAGAAAGAGCGAGAGAAAGGGAATATTTACCAAGAAAATATTTTATTATCTTTCCAAGAACCTTAATGAGCATTGGTTGTTCCTTTTCCATGTTTCCCAACATCCACACCAAGGAGTATCCCTCCATAGGGTGTTTCTCTTCCTGACTTTGGCTTCTCTCTGTCGTCTCTTTTTGAACATCCTTATCCTTCCAGATTTTTTTAAAATAAGGAGCCTGCCTTAAGCCCTTGTTACAATTCGCCTACATGTGACCCACCTCATGAAAACGATAACATATGAAAGGTAATCTCCAAAATTCTTTTTTTTTCACCCATGAGAAGCTTCTGGAAACAAGATCAATTTCTTCCAAAATATTATCCTTGAGATTGACCTTAACTAGCAGCCAAACCCACCGATGATCTGGCTTGAATTCCAATCTTCCTCTAGTTTGATGAATTTTCCAATTTTATTACCAATAAACTACAATATTTCCTTTTGCCAAAAAACTAGAGGAAAACCTAGTAAAATTTCCCATAATTGTTGTGTTGTAACAGGCTCCTTTCAAGGATCAAAATGTACCCCCTATTCCTGAAGAGCCAAGCCCAAAGTCCCCCATCTCCAATTGCAACTAAGAATGGATTACAAGTCTTATTTCCTTTGGAAAATAAAACAAATCCACCCCTCGGTCATAACATGGAACCTTGGCAGGTATCCAAGGAGAGGTACCCAACTTTCCTCCAAATAGGCCTGTGAAGACTTAGGGTGCACCATCTTTACACTAAAACATCCAACCGTAGCTCTACCCAAGAAGCCTAGGACTTCCTCCACCTTGAATTATTTTCCCACTACCATTCTCACATTCTCCCTCCTAGACATGATACAACATTTCTTCGTTTCTGAGCCAAAGTTATCAATGGAGTTCTTCTTCGAGTCGTTATTTCCACTAGCCTCAGGGAGAACATTCTTACCAATTGAAATCTCTATAACTAGAGAATCTGAAACTATTCCAAGAATAGCTTGGCCATCCTAGAAGACCCAAAAAAATTTGGATAATTGACCATGAAAATACACCTTCTGTAGATTTTCCCCACAGTCAAGATCTATGCCACCTTGCATGGAATTAATGTTGATTTCCTTCTCCCCATAATTGGTATCCATGGTTTCGCCATGTGTTTGAGGAATGGATACCGAGTGTCGTGGTAACCAAACCTGCTTGGCTTGTTGAAGGTCAATAAACTCCTAATCCATTTGGAAGATCTCTCCTAAACCAAATTCGTGATCCTCAAAATCCACCTCCTCAACCACCATAATTCCCTCACACCTGGAGAGATCCACTTGCCTAAAACTCAATTGCCCAAGAAACGAGACCGAATAAAAGAAAGTTCATAAGCCCTATTTTTGAGCCACATATAAAACTTTGCCATGATTCAAATGTTACCTAGTGTAAACATGTCGAAATCCTTGAAAATAAACCCTGGACACTTTTCCACATTTCAGATGGTACCCAATGTAAACATGTTGAAATCCTTGCATAGAAACCCTGGACACTTTTCCACATTTTAGATGGTACCCAGTGTAAACCTGTCAAAATTGATTATGACACTCGATCTATTAGGAACTGTTATCCCCATTTTTTGGATAACTAAGGAGATTATGTCTCGATGCCCTCAGATTGCAGATATGGAGTGTCGAGAGACCACATGAGTAGCAGTATCCTTTGGACAGATGGAGACCCTTCTCACCACCATAGAGGTCGTAGATTTTAAGATGGAATCCACCACACTAGCTATCTTCTGGAATGTAGTGGGCCTTTCTCCATGAGGTACAATTCAGGTATTATGGTGAGCATCATTTCAATATTTGAGGCATTTAAGTATGTTGTATCTTACACTGCTTTAAAATTCATGATATATGCTTGGACATTATTCATTTTTCCATGCTTCACCTTGGTGGTTGACATTGTGCCCTAGTAAGTGATCTTCCTTGGGGATGGGTTTTCTACTGGGAACTCCCTTGAAGATCCATTGTACTGCTCTCGATAATACTTGCCATTTTCCATCACTATTTCCCCCCATTTCCTTATCTCTTGGCATTTTAGGGTGTATTGACCCAAGAAGGGTTTGTCCATCATTATTTGGGAAGAAGGGGTTGAAGGCCCAAAGGTATTGTTGTTGGGTAAAAGATAAAATCCTATGTATAAACCTTCTAGATGATTCGCTTAGGGATCACCCAAGAAAGCAATGAAACACTTATCTTTGAGAAAAGGGGGACCCACAAGAAATATGATTAAATAATCCTTAAAAGGTTAGTTGGAGGATAGGTGGTCTCATCACGAGCAGGCCTATCATGTCCATGGATATATAGTGGTATGACATTACCATCGTCTAGCCACCAAGCCATAGTAATGCTCAGTTGCATGGATGAGAGAAAGGGGGTCTCATCATGATCCAACATTCTCGTTTACACTAGGTATTTGTAGGTGACACTATCATTATTTGGACACCACGCCAGGGCAGTCGCCTTTAACTTGTCCTTAAATTTATGAAAGAAACAAATAATGGAAAGATAATGGGCTTAGAAAATTTGCATTTCAAGCGAAGGTACCACACACCCTCTATAAAGGAACCCAGAATGAGATACTACAAACCCTTGTATGTCATGAGCCCTATGCCCATTGAGTCTTGACCCTAACCACTTCACCCACTTTACATGGCTTAGAAGAGGGATCTCTTGGAAACTCTCCTTGACCTAGGGAAAGATCTACCCAATGGGACACCTCGTCAACCCTCCCATATTCAAGCTTGAGAAGTCACATAATGTCTTTGAGCACTTAATTGTTTGACATAATAAACTTTGATGTGCATGCTTAGATGGATCATTTATTGATTGGATTTACTTATCATGATGTTTTGACTTGAGATCCTTGAAGGGCATTCTTATTTTTCTTTGTAGGACCTAGTTGGTGGACAGTTTTGGAAGAAAAATCCTAGCTTGGGCTTCCATGGGGCTTGAAGCCCACAGGTGGATGCCAAGGGCCCACATGTTGGATGAGAGAGATCAAACTTTGAAGGCCTAGAAGATGAATTGGACAACATAACCTAGCCCCCACATGCCAAACGTTTTCCTAGGACAAGAAAAATGCCACCTTTAGAGGCATGACATCACCTAGGGGGGTTAGGGTTTGGTGGTGAGGTTGACATGCATTGGAACAAGGATGTTTTGAGGGGATTGAGACTTTGACCATGAAGGAAGTTATTTGAATGCTTGACATGTGGCTTTGGGAAGCCTTTCTACACTCCTCCATCACCAATGACTGTCTCCTAGTGCAAAAGCATTCCCTAGAGGGGTGACATATTTATAAACTAGGGTTTTCTTTGTGAAAAAGTGGAATTAAAGTGAATTTTTTAATATTACTTTGTAAAAGGGGAAATATTAGGGTTGTTGACCCCTAGTATTGTGGTTTACACTTAATTATGTGGACAAACTATCTTAGTGACATTTTGTATAAATAAGAGATCATAAGATCTCATTTTAACATAACTCTCCCTCTTGTGAGAAGTACTTGGACTTAAATTTTTGCTACCCTTTAGGGTTTTTGCTCTATTATGCTATGATATGGTTTCTCTTTGTTTGTGGAGTTCATGATGATGATGAGCTAGCCTTTGGAGGTCATTTCTAGCTTATTGTGGTGGTTTGCATTTGCATGTTAAGGTTTTTTCTTGAAATGGTATGGTTCTTTACTTTGTTATTATAATTGGTAATTCAAGTTAAGGTTGTTTTTTCCAAGGCTAGATATGGAGTATAAGGATATACATGCCTATCCTATTTTCCACCACTATTTTCAAGATTTTAAAGTTATTTTGCAAGGGTTTTGTTGAGGAAGTAAGAGGATTTACACCCCTCAATTTCAAACCCTAGCTAGGCTACTTACCTTGAGAAGTAAGAGGATTTACACCCCCAAGGGTTTAGTAGTCCTATCTCTTTCTTTTTTACCCCATTAACCCATAAATAAAGGCACTAATCTTGCATTGGAGAAACAAAATATTGCATTGGGAAACACAATTTCTTGTCGTATTTACTTTTTGCAACTTGGATTGTGTTCCTTGTGCTTAGAGCACCTCACAGCCACTAGGGTGTCCCCATCAAAGGGATAGTTCTTTTTGTTGTTACAAATTTTCATCTTCAACCGTTAGGGCTACAAAAACCCTAATCTAATTGCTTAAATAACTCTCTAATCAACCGTTGGAATTTTCCCAAAGTTTGCACACTTATACTTCTTTGTCTAGGGCACTTTTTGGAAAAGTTTGGAGGAGTTTTAGTGGTTGATTTTCTTGTTGTAATACATTGATTTTTATAGACATAAGGCTGATATAATTTGCTACAGAAAGTGTTTGCAACAACCTTGTCTTTTTATGCTATCATATTGGTCTTTTATCTTGAGTTTTGCTAGTGTTTAGCTAGTCTTTCTCTCAATGTATCTTTCACTTGATTTCTAGCATTTTTCTTGCAGCTTATGATGCCATGTTTTTTCTGATATACATTGTTACTAATAGTTTCTATTATGGACAACAAGCTTAACTTGCTTTTCCAATTGGTTATATTGCAATATATGCTTGTTTTTCTTTTGTCTCGGGAAGGTACTTCACCATTTGCAGGTTACTCAACATACTTGGAAACCATTGGACCTTCCCAAGACTCTTTTCCAAGACCTTCATACCACTTAGAATTGACCTTTAGGGACATCCTCTCCATCTTCATCCTTTTCCATCTGATTCCCCCTAAGGTCACCGATATTCCACCCTTGAGGTGACTACCTCACCTCTAAAGTGACAGGGACACCTGCCTAAGGTGACAGTGGGTAGGTGACCTCCTAGTTGTCACCATTTGGTGGTTGGGTCAGACTTTTCCCAACCTACAACTTGTGAAATAACATTTTTGGCACCATTTACGGGGAGGATTTTGAATCTTCTTACAAACCCTAACGACACTTTCACAAGCTATCATGAATCCTTTATCCCTTAGCTTGCCTACTGACTCCACCTAAGGGACGCTCCCTTTCCACCTTTCTTGATAAGCTCGTCTGGTGACTCCACCTTCCCAGAACCATTCATTTCCCAAAAAAATTCCCCCTGGGAGGTTCAAGCCTTCTAAGGTCTACCAAAGAAGGCCTCTTCTCAAGTCTCCGGTTGTCAAAACCCTCTCCATAGTGCCCTTCCTCTTGCCCCGATGGATCACCCTTGGGAAAATGATCTATGCAAACCCCTCAACATGTCCTCTATCCAAGGATACCCTAATACAATGTCAAAGGAAGTCAACAAGTGGTTGCCAAAGTTCCCAAGAAACAATGTAATAATTGTTGATGAACATCTTTATGTAATGGGCCAGGACATGGACAATGCAAGTATTGAGCATGAAGATGTGGCCATGAAGTTATTTGCCTCATCATTGACTAGAGAATCTCTTGATTGGTTCAGAGGCCTCCCAAAAATCATCTCGTGTCCTATGAATATTTTGCCAACTTATTCAAGAACAGATGGTCAACAAAGACAGATGGTGGGACGCTTGGAGCTCAGTTTAATCAGATAAAAAAAAAGGAGAATGAGATAGTTAAGTAATTCAACACTAGATTTGGTAGGTTTTACAATCAGATTCCAACAGAATTCTATCCTACAGCATCATCAGTTCGTCTCTTGTACATGAATGCTTTTGAAGGTTAGTTTTGATTCATTCTCAAAGATAAAAATCCAAAATCATGTTGAAATAATGTAACTGCGAAGAGCATTCTTATTATTTTGTTATTTGATTAAATCCCCATTGTGGATTAATCATGTCATTATTATTATTTTTATTGTTAGGTTAATCCCCATTGAGGATTAACTAAGTCGGTAATTGTATAAGGACCAAATCCCCTTTTGCGGA
>JASDQU010353739.1:9326-21403 GCA_032191745.1 Picea mariana
GTTAAAGGTTGAACAATCAGGGGGGGCGTCCAGACTCTTTTCTTATCTGTATATCTGAGCGCCCAGAACTCAGTCATAGAACTAGGCCCGATCTTTAATCTCCAGGGCACAATTCAATATATGATGCAGAACTTAGGCTTAATGACTTTTTATGCGTTTTGTGCATTGCTTCTTTTGATTTTTATCACCATGGGGTTAAAAAAACATTTCATCGTAAAAAATCATGCATTTTTCATCGATCATCTTACACATTTTATTGAGAGGAAGCTTCCTAACCTATGTCCTAACCTACTCATTTGCACCTTTAGCCCAACTTATACTATTGGACTAAGAAAATAATCTACCTAGGGGCTATTTTACCAAGATTAGACTATTTGGTCAAATTTATTCACTAACTAACTTGATTACTTGGCTAAGGTTAGACAGTTTAGCCAAGATTATTCACTAATCCTAGATACTTAAATTTAAAAGACTTGGCCATGTTTAAACTGTATGGATCAAGTCATTGCCATTTCATGGGGCTTTATCCTTTTTCTTTTATTCCCTCTTTTTATTTTCTCATTTCTTTTCTTTTCTTTTCTCTTTTCTCTTTTCTTTTTTAAAATGCAACAATATCCGCAAGTCAAAAAAACTAAAGGGACAAAATCGCAATCAACAATTGATCCTATAAATTATAGGGTTATAACAGTACCAATATTTTGCAACACCTTATAAGGGCCATACTGTTTTGGTGATAATTTATTATCCTTCTTAGCTTGCTTGATGGACATATGTTTGTATGGTTGTATTCATAAAAACACCCAATCCCCTACTTCAAAACTTCTTTCACTATGATGTTGATCTGCTTTTTGTTTCATGTGATTTTGTGCCATGGTCAGGTTGTGCTTTAAGATTTGGAGAACTTGTTGTTTATGCTCGATGTGATCTTCCACTGCTTGAACCTTAGATTTTTATTTTAGAGAAGAAGTAATGGAAGGAGGGTGGTATCCATAGAGTCCATAAATGGTGTCATTTTTGTTGCAGTATGAAAGGAAGTGTTATACCACCATTCTGCCAAGGGTAACCATTTGAACCATTGTGATTGTTTATCAGAGACAAAGAAACAAAGGTATCCTTCTAGACATTTGTTCACTATCTCGGTTTATCCATCAGATTGAGGATGATAGGATGAGCTATGAGCCAATTGAGTACCCAAACAAGAAAATAATTATGTCCAAAAATGTCAAGTGAAGATGGGATCTCTGTCACTTACAATAATCTTTGGGCTTCCATGTAGCTTTTGAACTATCTCCATGAATGCGGTGGAAACTGTAATGGCTTTGAAGGGATGAGAGAGTCCACAAAAGTGTGCGTACTTGGTTAGTCTATCAACAATCACCATGACGACACTCTTTCCTTCAGACTTCGATAACCTTGTGATGAAATCCATGGAAACCTCCTCCCAACGCTGAATTAGGATGGCTAATGGTTGTAAAATACCTGGGGTCTTAATTGTTTCCACTTTATTTTGTTGTCAAACTAAAAATTCTGCCACAAACCTTTGAACATCAGTTTTAAGGCCATCCCAAAAAAAATCCTTCTTGACAATATGGTAGGTTTTCAAAAATCCCAAGTGCCCTCCTATTGGAAATGTGTGCAATTCCAATAGTACCTNACCTCCTCCCAAAGCTGAATTAGGATGGCTAATGGTTGTAAAATACCTGGGGTCTTAATTGTTTCCACTTTATTTTGTTGTCAAACTAAAAATTCTGCCACAAACCTTTGAACATCAGTTTTAAGGCCATCCCAAAAAAAATCCTTCTTGACAAAATGGTAGGTTTTCAAAAATCCAAAGTGCCCTCCTATTGGAAATGTGTGCAATTCCAATAGTACCTTTTGTTTGAGTTGGGAGTTCTTACATAAATATAAGCGATCTTTGTACCATAGTGAATCATTTTTCCATGTAAATGTATCTGATGCACTGGAATCCTGCTGCAACATTTGAATGAGATTCCACACTTTTTCGTCATTCTTCCATTCATCCCTTGCTTCTATTATCCAATCGGGTTGGATGATCAAGATAGCATAGAGAAAGGCCTCAACATATTCATCCTTTCTTGAGAGTTCATCTGCCACAACATTTTGGTTCCCTTTTTTATAGACGATTTCAAAATCATAACCCAATATCCTGGTTACCCATTTTTGTTGTTCTTCTGAAGATAGTCTTTGTTCCAAGAATTATTTAAGACTATCATGATCTCTTTTGACCTTGAAGTGCCTACCTATTAGGTAAGGATGCCATTTCTTCAATGCATGTAGTATTTCCATCATTTCCTTCTCATAAATGGGTTTGTGTAAGTTGTTTCCCTTGAGTGGTCAACTTTCAAAATCCAGGGGCCTTCCTTCTTGCATTAGGACAACACCAATTCCATTCCTGAGGCATCACATTCCACAATAAAGGTTTTTGTGAAGTCTGGAGTGGTCAAGAAAAGAGCTTTGCACATAAACTCTTTAAGTTGTTCAAAATCTTTAGTTGCCTCTGGAGTCCATGAAAATGCATCCTTCCTAGTTAGTGTCGTTAGTGTCGAACAAACTTGTGGTAGTAACATGTCAAACCCAAAAATCCTCTAAGATTCTTTAATGTTTTGGGAATGGACCAATCCATCATGGAATTAATCTTGTTAGGGTCTACCTTGACACCTTCATGAGATACAATATGACCCAAATAATCTACCTCCTTCACTCCAAAGAAACATTTGGATGGTTTGGCATATAGTTGTTGCTCCTTTAATAGTTGTAGCACCTTGTCAACATGTCGCACATGATCCTCCAAATACTTGCTATATATTAGTATATAATCAAAAAATACTAACATGAATTTTCAAAGGAAGGGCTTGAAAATGGAATTCATCAACCCTTGGAATGTGGAAGGTGCATTTGTAAGGCCAAAAGGCATGACCAAAAATTCATAATGGCCTTCATGAGTTCAGAATGTTTTTTTTTTGATATCTTCTTCCTTCATTCTAATATGATGATACCCTAAACAAAGATCCAACTTTGTGAAATATATTGCTCCTTGTAGTTCATCTAACAATTCTTCAATGACAGGAATGCGAAACTTATCTTTAATAGTGATCTTGTTGAGCTCTCTATAATCTAGACACATACGCCATGAGCCATCTTTCTTGAATACCATTACCACTGGTGCAAAGTAAGAACTTTGGCTATGTCTAATAATGAAATCCTCTAACATTTATTCAACAATGCGCTCAATTTCACTCTTCTAGGCATAAGGGTATCTGTATGGCCTGATGTTAGGAGGAACACTCCCAAGAATTAGGTGAATATCATGATCACGATTTCGAGAGGGTGGAAGACCTTTGGGAATATCTTCAAATACTTTGGAGTGATTATCAATGATCCCTTGGAGTTCTTGAGGAATATATGGCTTAGATGTTTGAACATCTAGTGAGCATAGTTGTGAAATAATGCCTTGATGCCCCTTTTTCAATAATTTTATCATTCCATTAGAGCTTATCACCTTACCGGGTTTCCCTGTGATAACTCTTAACTCAATTTCTTTTCCTTCCAATGAAAATTTCATGAAAAGTTCTTGAAAATTAAAAGCCACTATTCCTAATGATTGTAACCATTGGATTCCTAGTACAACACCATCACCACCCATGGGTATAGAAATCATTGGACTATTCATTACATATTCCCCCATAGTAAGATTGATCTTATTGCATTCTCCTAAGCAATTGATAGTTCCTCCATCTGCAATCATTACTTGAAACTATGGCGCTGGATATACAAAGCAATTGAGATCTTTGGCTAATTTATAGTGAATGACATTATGAGTACTGCCATAATCAATTAGGACTATTACCCTTTTTTTTTTGATGTATCCTTCGATCTTGAGGGTTTGAGGAGTGATAATTCTAGCCAATGCATTACACGATATCATGGGAGTCAACTCTTCAGACGAAATTGCTTCTATGTTTTCATCTTGAGATGGTTCTTGTTCTTGTTCTTCTTCCTCTTCACAATCTATGTAGAATAATTTCTTCTCACCACACTTATGTCCCTTACTGTACTTGTTGTCACAATTAAAGAATAAACCTTTTTCTTTTCTTTCCTCCAATTGTTGAGGTGTCAACCTTGTAGGTTGAGGTGTTTTAGAAGAAGGAGCATTATTCTCTCTATAGATGTTAGGATTGGTCCTTCTAGTAGCCATAGCCATATTTTTACTTTCAACATTTCTTTCCACCCTAAATTCATTCTCCAATGATTTGGGTTCCCAAAGGCAAACTTCATGTTGAATGTTATCCCTTAAAATTCCTATGAATACATCAATCAAGTGCTCATTTGGAATACTTTCTACCTTTATATTCAACCTTTGGAAGTTCTCAATGTGCTCTGTAAAAGAACCCGTTTGCTTGAGATTTATCAATTGGATAAAGAAGGTATTGCTCCTTGTATCCTCATAGTGTGATATCATTTCTTCAGTGAAAATTGTCCAAGTGATGAGTGATTTGTGAGAAAAAATCCATCAATACCATAAAAATTGATTGGGTTCTAAATATAAAGAAGCAATTCGTACCTTTTGTGTATGTGACACATTATGTAGATCAAATAAGTGCTCCATCTGAAGTATCCATGTGATTGGGTCCTTGCTATCAAACTTCCTCATATCGATCTTAGGAATATGGTTGGTCTTCAACCCAAAGTTGGAGTTTCTCCATTCTTGATTCACCTTCCTTGTGTCCTCATCATGAATTTCATGGGATATATTTTCACTTTCAGGTGTCCTCTCTATGAGGAAATGTTCCAATCCTTCCATGATTTCCCCTTTTAAATAATCCATCTTAGTATTTATTGCCTCAAACTTAGCTTCTGTTGAATCCATCATCTCTTGTAGTTCATCTTTTTTTACTGTCTTCTTTTGTAAATCATTTATATCCCTACACATTTCTTCACCTTCATCAAGAGTCCAAGTAGGATTGTCTATAGGTTTATTTGGTGTAGAAGTTCCATTTTTTGGTGGCATGTTGTCCAAGTATCACTTTAAACCTTGATTTGGAGGTGGTTTTGCAAGTCAATCTTCATTTTATTGTATCTCCAAAATTTCATCCCTTCTGAGTATGAACTTTTATGTTTTGTAGGTATTTGATATTTCTTCTCTTCAATGCCACAGGTCTGATAAAAATTGGATGTGCCAAGTGGAATTTACGGTAACTTCCCCACAACTTGTTGATTTTTTTCCTTTTTAGGAGATCTCACTTGTATAGCATGACCCACAAAAAATAATTGATATGAAATTATGAAACTTGTACCAGAACTAATATAGGTTGTCCACTATATAATGCAACTAGTCTCACTCAATTTGACTACTCTAGGAAGAAGCTATGATTGTTTTACCTAGAACACCTTCTTGAGACTAGTCAATAGGACTAGTCAGATACCCTATCTTCCACAGGGTGTATATACAAATTTAAGATTCCATAGAATATAAAATTGCTACCACATATACCTTACTAATTTATGTGAATAGCCTCCAGATTTTAGGGTCTGAAATGTTACAGAAAAATGTTTATAGTGAAAATTCCGCAATGACTCAATTCAGGGTGATTCCAAAACCCTATCTTACAAAGGATGTATCTTCGAAAGTATATGCCCTCAGGAGTTGAAATTTTAACCCAACGTACCTTGATCCATCTACTAAATATCCTCCAAGAATTTCCTTTTGAATCTTTGTAGAAAAAAAAGTTATAGCGAAAATTCCAAGGTGTCTCAGATGTAGCAGTGAAACCCCAAGACCTTGAGCTCTGATTCCATATGTTAAGAACCAAATATCAATATAGCATAGAAAAACCTCAGAATAAGTACTCAATGCCTTGAAAAAGAGAGAATTTCAGATAATAAGCCTCTTCGAGGGGGAAAACTTATTTTACCCCACATAAATGTTCAAGTATAAGATGATTCCAAATGAAAATGTCTCCTTGGTATATATAGGAGACTAGGAGGTATAATTATAACTAATGGAATAACGCCGACATAAATAAAATAACATTACTAATGTGATATGCCCCAATTAAGGGGTAATGAGCCAATATTTAGGGCTTAACACATAAAGATGCCCAGTCTTGGCTAAACTATTGGGGAATCATAGAAGACACCATTTTGCAGGGTAAAGATACTATTAAAAAAGTGTCAAATAAAAATTTAAGGAGAAAATGTGGTGTCATAAAGAGTTAGAGGAAAAAAGAAAATTAAGGTATTATAAGGATGTAATCAACCCTAATCTAGAAGATCAAAATTATATGTCTGTTTTTCCAAGTGTAAATAAAAAAAAAGCATTGCTAAGATACGAATAAATTCTCACGAGCTCCATAGTGAAATTGGGCGTTGGTCAATTCCTAAAATGCCATGGGATGAAAGAGCGTGTCACCTTTTTGACACTAATAAGTTTGAATATGAAAACCACTTTCTCTTATATTGTCTAGCCTATACCCATATTATATCTCATTTTCAAAATATTTGTCACACTACCAACCTTATTAACCTCTTAACTCAACAAAAGTATGGTGATATTGGAAAGATTCTCTTAATTCTTTTCGAGCATTGAAACAAAATTCTAAAGAATCACAAGTAATCACTTACCCTATTAAGGTATGATAGACTAATTAGGTCTTAGTGGACATTAATCATAATCATCATCATCATCATCATCATCATCATCATCATGAAATCATTGAAATTTTCTATTAGGTACACGTAATAAATAATTTAGCATTAAATATTGATTTTCAAGTATTTTCTTGCAGAAAAGAAAACAAAATGGATCCCATCCAACACATAAAACAAGATGTCAAGGAAGAAAAGGGTTGATAGAAAAGTTTGTGAGTAATTTTTATTTCCTTATAACATTAACTTAAGATTTCATTTTTTTATATTTTAAATTTTTTTACAACAACCATCCTTGAATGTCTTCAAACATGTGCTAACATACAAATAAGACACATCAACAAAATTGATTGACATTGGGTTAATTAAGGGTTGTGAGTATATGTTAGCATATCAAAAATTAATTGTGGAATTTGTAAGTATCTTATGTTGTTTTACTTCTCTTATTTTATAATTGATTGAAAAAAATATTTCATATTAAATATGATTTATTATGGGGTACAAAACTTGCAGGATACAAAGTATGGAAATGTGCCAACAAAAGAGTTGCTGATGAAAGGCATGAGATTTGGTTTTGAAAAAATGTGCATCATTTAGGATTCAATTCTTGCTATGGTATGTCTCTTTTAAATTTACATTCATGTATATTATTTATTTCAATTTTCAATATTCTCACCAATGTAGATACAATTATTACAATTTATTTTTATTTTTTTATATGGAGTCGTTTGAAGAAAGGAAAACAATTGAGACAGTAAACAAAAAATTAGACCAAATAACCCAAGTCATGGAAGTAGCTCGAGAACTGACAACAGTTCCAGTGAAGAATGATGATCAAAATATTTGGATATTAGTGCAAGTTGTTGTATTTTTTGAAATATTTGTCTATGAAAATCAAACATTTTGTTTAATGTAATGGACATAGTGTCCCAATTGAAAGACAGGGGGTTACCAATAAGTGTCAACCAATTTTGTATGAAAAAGAGTCTATTATTCATATGTAATATTAAAATATTTTTTATTTTATTCTATTGCATTGTCCAATGTTGTTGTGAAATGTTACATCGTTGATTAAATATATGGATGATTAAATATTATAATGAAGAGATGTGAAATCTGATGATACAAAAATTAATCCAAACATCATATCCAAATGCACTAATCAAAATTTAATTTATATGAATACTATTATAATATATATATCAATTTTTTGATGAACAATGAAATTAAAAAATAACAATAATTGTGCATTGTCACAGGTCAATGTTTCTAAAAACAAAAAAATGACAATCGATGCATTTAATGATAAAAAAAATCGGTTTGTTTCAAGATAAAACGCACCAGTTCCATAATTAAATTCACATTGGTGCTAATATAAAAGAAACCAACATCGATCTTAATACTATTTTAACCAACAATTAAAATAATAAAAAACATTTATCGATGCGTTTAATTAATAAACACACCTGTTCTTCTGTATCACACTTTCGCCTTGGTGCATTCTAAATATCATTCACCGATAGGGTTTGTTTTTTAATGCACTATTTCATGGTATCATATATTCTTCTGATCCCTTATTCTTGTCAAGGCATCGATGCATTATTACTTATAAGAGCACTGGTGCCCCCATAGTTTTTGGAAACCTCGGTGCTTTCTTGTAAATGTAAGCACTGATGCTTTAAGTTAGAGAATGCATCAGTGCTTGGTATCATATATTCCATCGTTGCATTGTTTTTATTAAGGCACCGAGGCATTATTTTGTATATAATCATGGGTGCCCTAATATTTTAGGACTCACCCTATGCTTTTGGTGTAATGTAGGTATTGGCACTTTATGTTTGGGAATGCGCCGATGTGTATAGACCACAAAGTGCACCTCCTAGAAAAACATCTGCTAGAACCTCCACCCGCCCATTTTATTTTAGTTATAATAAATTTCCATTATAATCTCTACAAAAACATATGATACCAAAAATGGATGTTTTCATGGAGGTTTTTTGGACATTTTTTGTCAATTTTGTAACACTAAAAACCTCCACTAGAGGGTCTTTTCCTTGTAGTGTGTAGAGTTCAAGGACTTAGGAGATTGGTCCATTTGAGGCCAATAGAAATTGTATTGAACCTTATTGTGATTCATTTAGCCTAGTACCCATGGTAGTAATGTGGAATGAAGGTTTTTTAGGGAGAATACAATGGATTTGAGTCTTGTAATGACACTTTGTCTATTGTGAGCAGATTACACCTATAAACTAATCATCTCTATGATAATAGATCATAGACTATGTACCTAAGAAAAAGAGAGATATTAAGGGGTAGTACTTGTTCACTGTTCTTATGAAATAAAACAAAACACATTAATAGAAAAAGAAAAATCTGAATGGTAGTAATCCTTGGACAACCTCTTTGTAGGATTATTGAGAAGCCATGAATTCTGAAGCTGCTATACTATGGGTATTGGCCATAGTAGGGATATCATTTTGTTATCAGAGAAAGTAAAGTTCTCTTCGATATTGAAGAATAAATCAGAGTGAATTAAAATGATCATTGGGGTTGCAGAAGTTGTTACAATGATAACACTGGAAGGAGATCAAAATTGGAGAAAAGACATCAACATAGTGTTTGAACATTGAAGCAAGTATGAGGTAACCTATTTTTTTTGTTATTAATAAATATGAAGTCTATGTTGATAGTTACAAGCATGGAGTTATGGAGAATGGAAAGAGCATGTTGATGCTCTTGAAAATCAAGTGGATGTAGAGGAAATTACAAAGAGGAGTTTAGATTTGGGAAATCTGACAAAACAAAGGAAGCATTATTGGAGGTCAAGATCAGGAAGAGATATTGAAGGTAGGATTGATATATTTTATGTTGACTCTGGTTTTGATATTGTTTTTAGGTTAATAAGACAATAAATATTGGATAGAAGATATGACATCTAAGAGAAGTTGTACCAAAGAACCTGTTGTGTTCTTAATGAGGAAGAGCATTTGAGCTCTTGGAGGAGAATTGTGGCAGAAACTTGATAGATGCAATTGATATTTGACTAAGGAGGACAAGTTTGATTTTCTCAAAGGGTAGTGGAAACTAAAAAAGACAAGAGGAGCAGAGGCTTCTAGGAAGAACCTGTAATATACCAGATATAAAATGTATGCAGAACTGAAATAAAAATGCTAGTAATGGAAGAATAACAACAATATAACCAGAACATTCACCACAATAACAATGAAATGATATAAGAATAACAATAGAAATAACACTTTGAATCTAAAAGGGAGCAACGACTGTGGTCCAATTGAAAGAGTTATTTTTGAGGAGAGCAATGAGAGGTGTTGCAATCTTCCCATAATTCTTAACAAACTTGCGATAATACCCTGTTAAGCCTAGAAATCCACGCAAGCTCTTAAGAGTCTTTGGGTGGGGCCAGTATTGCATAGCTTCAATCTTTTTAGGATCCACCCTGACGCCATATTTTCCAATCAGATGACCCAAGTATTCTACTTATGAGGTGCCAAAAGAAGATTTAGACTATTTCAGGAAAAGTTGGTGTTGAGAGAGTAGATGGAGAACTCGATCCACATGAGCAAGATGGTCTATCCAGGTTTTTCTATAGATGAGGATATCATCAAAGAAAACTAAGACAAAATGGCGGAGAAAAGGATGGAAGACATGATTCATGAGGATTTGGAAGGTGGAGGGTGCATTACACAAGCCAAAGGGCATGACCAAAAACTCATAGTGGCCCTCATGAGTTCTAAAGGAAGTCTTGGGAATGTTTGCCTCTTTCACACATATCTAGTGGTAGCCCGAATGAAGATCCAGGAGGTCATCGATGACAGGAATGGGGAATTTGTCTTTGATGGTAAGTTTGTTGAGGGCACAGAAGTCAGGACACATTCACCAAGAACCTTCTTTCTTCAGGACCATGACCACAGGAGACGAGTAGGGGATCATACTATTGGCATGTTTTACAGACATTGTAGGCTTGTCATTGATGGCAAGTACAACAACGAGATGGTAGAAAACATGCAAAGGATTGTAGGGAGGTCATTGATTACAAGATCAGAGTAAGCATCGATGAAAAATAGGAACAAAGTAAGCTTAGGAGTAATTAGCGCAGAGKCAATCGCAGTGCCTAAGCTTGGGAGGAGAAGCGTCAGTGATTGTTGGATCCCATTTAAATTCTTGAAAGAAGGAGGACCGTCARATCTGATTGTAGACAAGAAGAACACATAGAAGAGGAGGACAGATCTCAGGCATCATATCTGAGCATAAGTTCGAACCATCATTGGATCAGGGAGAACCTGCACATTCATTAAAGTGTAAGGAGAAGCGAGTATACAAAATTCTGAAAGAAAGAGGATCGTCCATATACGGGTAGGACACATTGACATAGATCAACATTTCACTAACTGGAAAGTCAAAGGTATGAAATGCTCCAACCTTTCACCTCTCGAACTCGCGATATGCGAAATTGTGAAATAATCTCAACCGCTAGATCGAGGCCAAATATGGATCGTTGATCAGGCACAATGAAGGCTCATGGAGTTGAGAAGTCTCGATAAAATATTGAATGTTTATCCAAGAGGGATGCGTGGCAGAAGATCAGAGCATGTCAAAGACTCCATTTTAGGGTTTCGCGAATCACAACTTGGAGAGGCAAGAAACAATACCACAAGAATGTCGAAATCACGAAATGTGAAATCGTGAATGATCTGAGCCGTCAGATCAAGGGTTGATTGGGACCATTGATCCCATGTCATTTTGGACTTTTGCGGATCGATAGTTGGAAGCGTCAAGAAAATTCACCACAAGAATTCCAAAATCGCGAAATGATCTGAGTCGTTGGTTCAAAGAGATTGTGGACCATTGATCTGACCCGCTTCAATGTACTGGAGACTGGGATTTCGGTTACTGAGAGATGGGGAAGTCAGAGACTCTCAACATCAGGAGTCTTGAAATGTCGAAAAAAAAAATCTCGAAAAGCACTTGATGAAAAATCACTTGGTCATGGCCATGGTCATATAGAGGAAGGAGCTAGCGTAGAAAATCTCTGTTTCAAAGTTTCGGAGATCGCGACATCGACTAGCGAGACACTTGGCCACATGAAATCCAAAATGATGAAATACGAAATAAAGGCAATCTTATGAAGATCATTCAATGGTGTAGATGAAACTGAAGGAGATCGGAGGGCTACTATTGCATGACACAGTGAACCTGCCAGAAACTAGTGATGAGTTCTACTAGAGGACTCGAAGACACTTCGAGGTGATTGACAAAGGATGTGAAGAGTCTCAAGAGATCAACCAATAGAACAGAGACTGTTCGTGGAGGTGTCTGAGAAGTGGATGAGTGTTGAAGTTTGTAACTGAAGAAGAAAATATAAGCTTGACTATGCCAGAGAAGACGAAGAG
>JASDQU010353740.1:0-11613 GCA_032191745.1 Picea mariana
TACCGTATTGCTATCAAGATGTAATATTTTTGAAGAGACTGGCCATTAATAAAGAGGAAGTACTTTGACAGGATTCTTGCATGTATTCGCTGGTGACGTTTTTCTCTTAGTTGAATGTTTTCCTTGCTTAGTGCTCATAATGTTTTCTGAAACTAATCTTTAAAAGTAACGTATGTTGCAGGATTTATCTTAGATACCTTGTTTCTGACTTTAAAGATTTAAATGTTTATCTTCTAAGGTTTTCAATTAAGGAATTCTTAAATGCTTCTTATTTGAATGATCTTTCTCATCTTTTCTTCTGTCCATCATTTAAATTATTAAAAGATCCAGTTGAATGCATTATCTCACCCTGTGAAAGTCTTCTTTAGTGTTTCTGGTTGTTTCTTACATTTAATTAGACACAGACCCCATAGCCCAATGGATGTGTGAACTGTCTCAACCAATTTATAAACCCTCTTACAACAAAACATACTTATTCCTTTTATCTAGCCTAATATCTAGATTAAAAACAAAGCTAAATTTTATAGAGAGATCCCTCTCTAAAGCTAGAAGGGCTAGATCCCAGCTTTAAAAGCGGTTGGATAAAGTTACCTTTGTGGATTCCTTCTTTGTCAACCTCTTGGAAATTTACAGGGTGCTAATATAATGGTGACTCCACTGGGGAAGAACTAAAAATTGACAATTTCATGTATTCTTTCCCCCAAAAAGAACATTTTATTCTGAGAAGAAAGTAATGTTTAGAGGTTGATCAAACTTTGTATATATTATTTTCATACTCACAAAATTAAAAAATATATATATAAAATTCAAAAAATAGTTATGGCTTTCAAGAAAGTTCACACTCGATCTCATCCCAACCCAGAACTCTCAGTAGCGATAGATAACCCCGAACATTTGCTTAGGCGGAAGGCCTCAGCTGTTAGCTCAGGGAATCATACTCCCCTGCATAAGTCACCATCTTTTTCGGGAAAACCCGTTACCTCTGAAAACCTTGATCTTGATACCTTTCTACCTCAAAGTCTGGTTAGAACATGGTCTGACAGTTTTGTGTCAGGACTCGTTTTTGATCCAACTGTGTTGCAACCCCGAACTCCAGAAGTTTTGTCTCCCATGACTAAATTGCAAATCACCACCTCAGTGTCGTGCAGTCCCTCCTCACCTTCATCTTCAGCCACTGCATCGCCTACCATCCAGGTTACCATTCAACCTCCTCCACCCATCATGGTAGATCGGTATGCCCCTTTGGTCTTGGCTGCGCCGTTACGTGCCATGCCCCAAGATTACCAAACAAGACTTCCATAGTTCGAAGCAACCGGACCTCTAAACGCCCAACAACATGTGGACAAAATGAATGACTACTTCGATTTGCAAGAAGTCGACAAAGTTGACGTCGAAATGAGATTGTTTTCCCAAAGCCTGACAGGAGACATAAAGAAATGGTTCAAAGCATTACCCGCCACCTCAATCCCTGACCTTGTTGTGTTCCATAGAAGTTTTCTTGACATATGGGAGGTAAAGAAAAACCCTCTCTAGATACTGCCAGAATACGAGAATATAAAAAGAAATCAAGGTGAGATGGTACAAGATTATTGCACCCGTTTTAACAACTTGTACAATGCGATTCCCACTGAAATCAGACCCCCCCAAGGCCTGGCTTTGATTAAATTCCCTGACGGATTTGATGCTGACATGTCATACCAATTAGGAGAATGAAATGATGCCACCCTAGAGGACATGCAGAAGAGTGCTATCAGTGTGGAGGCCAATCTTTTGGCAAAACGGGCCCATCAAAGGACGGAAAGGAGAGTCACGATCAAAGAAGAACCTTCCACGTCAAACACTGATTCCAAATTGGATTCTGTAGTTAGATCATTGGAATTATTGATAGAAAGAACGAGTATTTAAGACAGAAATCCTCCGAGAGACAATACATCTGCTCCTTAGATTCAGAACCCCAATTTTAGAAGAAACCCTCCTCAGGTCAGACGGAGAGATCCTAGAGATCAAAGAGAACAGAGAGGCCCAGATCAGCCGATCAGACCTCCTCTACAGGAAAACTATGCTGATGAAGGGGGAGACGTGATTGAAGAATTGGAGGACACTCACATTAACCTTATGGGCATTCACAACAATGAGGCCATTTTTCTTACTCGAGAAGAGCAAGAAATTTTTCTGCTAAATCAAACAAAGGTAAGTGAGGAAATCAAAGATGAGCGACAACAAGCCTTTGAGAATGATGTTCTGGAGGTGCACAGGCAGTATAATCTGCGTGGCAGGAAGATAGAAGGGGCCTCATCCAAGAAGATGACCGAAACACAGAAAACAGTCGAATCCAAGGAAACCCCTGAATCTTCTACTGAGAAGACTCCTGATAATTTTCCTGAGAAGAATAAAGATGACCCTCCGTTAAAGAAAAATGTCACCATCCTGAAAAGACCATCACAACCTGATGCTTCTCATGTTAACCCGCCAAGTACTTCTGAGTTGAAGAACCTGGTAGAAAAATCAGAACTGATTAGCCAAGGCAGGGCTCTTACACCCTTTAGTCTTGAAGGATAATTAGCAAAAATAAATATTCCCATCCCACTTATAGAGTTGATGAACTGAGACGGGTCTCGTTCACAAGTAATAAAAGCGCTGGCCATCGAACGTAACATAGGCACCAAGGCCTTAACTATTGGATCCGTGACCCATTCAGACACTGTGAACCTTACCGACAATCATCCCGAACTTCTTTTCGGACATGAAGTAGACGGTCGAGATGATACTGGGGATGTAGCTCCCTTTTACATCAGTTTAAACATACACGACTTAATATTACATAACGCTATGCTGGACTCAGGTGCCTCACATAACCTAATGCCTAAAGTAGTAATGGAAAAACTGGGATTGGAGGTCACCAGACCATACAAGGATTTACACTCATTTGACTCCAGCAAGGTCAAATGTATTGGTTTAATCAAAGACCTATGCATCACCCTGGTTCAGATTCCTTCAAAAAGCATGGTAATGGACGTGGTGGTTGCAGACATCCCGCCTAAGTATGGAACGTTTCTCTCCAGATCTTGGGGAGCTAAGTTGAAAGGAACCCTGCAGCTGGATATGTCTTACGCCACTATCCCAGTGTTTGGGCAATAGAGAAGATTATACAGAGAAACACTGATGAAGTACATGGTAAGTAGTCAAGAAAAGCCTCACAATTACCCCCTTTACTCCACACATTCTGATTTAGATTCGTTTATCTTGTATAATGATGGTGATACTGAAGAACAAGATACTCCGTTGATGGAAGACGTATCTAGTAAATATGAGGACCCAGAAATCGATGAGGTAGCAAAGATGAAAAGCGAAATCACTGAAGAATTCCCCGCTGATTTCTGGAGTATGGATTTTGATGGAGCTATGAGTAAAGAAGGAGTAGGAGTTGGAGTTTGGTTGCATAATCATCGAAACAGGTATTCAGAGAATCATTCCTACAAGTTAAATTTCCAGTGTACCAACAATGTTGCCGAGTATGAAGCGTTAATGCTTGGTTTGAAGCTATTGAAAAAAGTTGGTGCTAAACAGATAATGGTAAGGGGTGACTCTGAATTAATAATCAAGGAAATTAAAGGTGAGTATGCTACTAAACACCCACGCCTTAGAGCCTACAAGAATGTTGTTCTTGATGCGTTGAAGTGTTTTAACGAGGTTGACTTGTAGGTAATGTCGAGACGACAGAATATTCTGGCCAACGGACTGGCTACGTCAGTAGCCTCATGCAAGATTCCGTTCCACCAAACTCGCCCATATACTGTGGAGGTGAAATGCAGACCTACGGTTCCCGATAATATTAGGTACTGGCAAGTGTTTGGAAATGATGATCAGATAGAGGATTTTCTGCAATGCAAGAACGATTTTGAATGTACAAATATAGATTTAGAAAATGAAGACGAGAATGTAAATAATTCCGCATTTGACATAGATAGTGTGAATACTATAGATATAGTAGATACAATAGATTCAGGAGATTTAGGGGATGACGAAATGGATGCCTATGTTTTACAATTGAAAAGCAATGTTTTACCCAGAGGTCTCGTCCCTTTAGAGGATCTGTTTGACAGTAGTGATGTAGCTAAGAAATCCAAAATCGAAGCCCATGGACAAGAGGTAGAGGACTGTAATATAGGAACTGAGGAGAAACCTAGGATGGTCAAACTATCCAAATCAATACCCCTAGAACAAAAGCTTAAATACATTGAGCTATTCAAGGAATATTCAGACGTTTTTGCCTGGGGCTATGAAGATTTGAAAGCCTACGATACCAGCATCATACAACACAGAATTCCCATCAAGGAAGACCAAAAACCATTTAGACAGAAACTTAAGAGGATAAATCACAAGTTTCTCCCTCTAATCGAAAAAGAAATCAAGAAGATGTATGATGCCAAGATCATAGTCCCGCTACGTTTCTCTAAGTGGGTTTCCAATTTAGTTCCTACACGGAAAAAGACCGGGGAAATCAGACTCTATATTGATTTCCGAAATCTGAACAAAGTATCCCTGAAAGATAATTACCCATTACAAAAAATGGAGCACCGCCTGCAAAGAGTGGTTGGGTCCAGTAGGATATCTCTACTATATGGTTTCTCAGGTTACAACCAGGTCTTAGTTCACCCGGACGATCAAGACAAAACCACTTTTACCACACCATGGGGCACTTTCATGTACGTGAAGATGCCTTTTGGTCTGATGAATGCTGGAGCCACGTTTCATAGGGCCATGGATATCGCCTTCGTGGAGGAATATGGTAAGTTTATTGTCATTTACTTAGATGATGTGACTGTGTTTTCCAAATCTAATGATGAACACCTGCGACACCTTAGACGAGTATTCCAGAAATGTAGAAGGTTTGGGATTTCATTAAATCCTAAGAAGTGTCTCTTTGGGTTAGAAGAAGGTAAACTGCTGGGACATATCATCTCTAAAGATGGAATCAGAATTGACCCCAACAGAATTGAGGCCATACTAAAAGTAGATCACCCAAGAAACCTCAAAGAACTACAGTCTTTTATCGGACAAATTAACTTTCTACGAAGATTCATTCCCAATCTGGCCGAACTCCTCTGAAAAATTACAAACATGCTTAAAAAGGACACTAAAATAAAATGGGACTTTGAGTCTAGAAAATCCTTCGAACAAGTCAAACGAGCACTCACAGAGGCCCCAGTTCTAATCAGTACTGATTTCACTAAAGATTTTTATCTTTTTTCTTTCACCTCTGAACATACTATAGCAGCGATATTACTACAGAAGAACAGTGAAGGGCATAAATAGCCCATAGCTTTCTTCAGCAACTCTTTAAGAGATGCTTCCCTGAACTACAAGATCACGGAGAAGCAGGCTTTTGCCTTGGTAAAAGAAATAAAGGACTTCAGGGTCTACATTCTCCATTCACACACCATAGCTTATGTTCCGAACGCAGTAGTAAAAGATATTCTAACACAGGAAAACCCTGATGGAAGAAGGGGAAAATGGATCGTAGTCATTTTAGAATACGATATAGAGATTAAGCCCACAAAACTAATCAAAGGCCAAGGCCTTGCTAAATTGATGGCTGAATCTAACTTCCAGGCCCTTGATATTAATTTTCTAGATGTTGCAGATGAACAGGGTGAGATGGCGACTCCAAACGTTAGAGAGGTATTTCTCAACTCCCCATGGTATGCAGACCTTATATTTGTCTTACAAAATTTACAAGCTCCCCCTGGTTTAACTAAGACTAAAGCCAGATTTTTAAAATTGAAGGCATTAAAATTCTGTATTCTAGAAGGAAATTTATATTGGAAAGACCCTGCAAGTATTCTTTTAAATTGTTTACTGAAAGATGAAGCTGATAAAGTGTTGCAGGAGTTTCATGTAGGAGAATGTGGTGGCCATTTAAACTGGAAGGTTATGGCTAAAAAAATACTTAGAGCTGTATTTTACTCGCCCACCCTGTTTGCAGATGTGCATCAGAAGGTAACAATGTGCCACCAGTGTCAACTATTTGAGGGTAAAAGGAAACTCCTTCCTCTACCTCTTAAACTGATTTCAGTAGAGGCTCATTTCCAGCAATGGGGACTCGATTTCATTGGAGAAATACATCCTCCATCTTCAGGCCAACATAGGTGGATTCTTACCGCCATTGATTATTTTACCAAATGGATCGAGGCTGTACCAAGCAGGCAAGCAACTGACTCTGTTATTATCAAATTTCTTGAAAATAATATTTTGTCTCGTTTTGGTTGTCCTAGAAAGATTATTACTGACAATGCAGCTACCTTTCGGTCGAAGAAGATCATAGATTTCTACAACCATTACCACATCGGCTTGGGGCATTCCACAACCTATTACCCTCAGGGAAACGGGTTGGCAGAGTCCTCAAACAAAACTTTGGTAAATATCATCAAGAAAACATTGCAGGAAAACAAAAAGTCGTGGCATGATAAGTTGATATTTTCTTTATGGGTAGATAGACCGACCACCAAAAGGTCAATTGGTATGTCACCATACCAGCTGGTCTATGGCACTAAGGCTGTTTTCCCGACTTCTTTGGGAGTCCCTGTCATGAAGTTACTTCAGGAGATACAAGCTGAGCCTAATGACTCCCAGAGAAGAATAAATCAGATGATTCATTTGCAGCAGACTAGAGAAGATGTTTTCAACAAAACACAGGTCATCCAAGAGAACATCAAGAAGATCTTTGACAAACGAACCAAGGAGGATGATTTTGAACTAGGAGACCTGGTGTTGAGATGGGATGCCAGGAACGAGGACAAGGGAAAGCATGGGAAATTTGATCATCTGTGGACAGGGCCATACATGATCCAAGCTTTCAGAGGAAACAATGCCTTTTTGCTAAACAATGCTGATGGGTCAAATCTACCAGGAGCACCTGTGAATGGCAGGATGATGAAACATTATGTCCCACCTCAGTGAAAGATTTGAATAACTCACTCTCCATTGTACATACCATTTTTAGTTTTCAGTCTTTACTTGCATTTTCTGAGCGAGGAACATTGATTAGTTGGTTGAAGCCCGAAGGGAAGGCCTTAAGCTGCTGATCACTGTTTTTCAAAAGATTTTCCTAGAATAAGACCAATGAAGGCTACTAGACATATATGTTCAAGATGATGGAAAACTGAATTCTTGGCACTTAACAGGGTAAGTACCATCCCCAGGTGGAGCCGCTGTTATGACCCCATAAATTATGGGAATCAGTTGATGACTTGGCTATTATTTGTATCTAGTGATTTTGTTGACAAATGATGTTTCATTCTTCAAATAATTTGTAAAAAGAAAAGAAAAAGAAAAAACAAAGAAAAGAGGGCATAAAAGAATTGAAACAAAAGCCCCATGCAATGACAGTAACTTGGTCATACCTTTCAAGCATGATCAAGTTCTTTTAAATTTTCAATGTTGATAGGTTAGTGAAAACATTTGACCAGACTGTCTAATCCTGGTCAGATAGCCCTTAGGTTAGATTAGTGAATAAATTTGACCAGATTGTCTAATCCTGGTCAAATAGCCCTTAGGTAGAGTAATTTCTTAACCCAACAGTTTAATCTGGGTTAATGGTCCTAGGGAAATAGGATTAGCATGTAGGTTAGTTGTTCCATTTGTTTTACCCCCCATGAAAACAGATTAATAAAGATGTTACAACATGTCCCAAATGCCTAGGAATAGTGTGTTCGAAACCCCATGGTGGTATCTCTTTGAAATTTGAAAGAAAAACCCATAAAATGCTTTATCCTAAGTTTTTCCCCAAGCTCATATTTCTCCACTCATGCTCTATGTCACATTCATTTTCCAATGGTCCAGATCACGACGCTTAGATCAACGACTCACAAAGCATTCCGTACCCCCCCTAGTGTTCTGCTTTTAATCGGGGGGGGGTCCGGAACCGGTGATAATGTTTACGCAGATCTGGACGGTCCAGAAAAGAGCGCGTGAATCCACATCCCACATTGGATTCTGGACCCCCCTGCCCGTTCTGCCTTTAACGGAGGGGGGGGTCCAGAATTGGTAATAACTTGGGCGCAGATATGGACGACCCAAAACAAAGCGCTCAAATCTACGATTCACATTAAATTCCGGACCCCCCCTCCGTTCTTCCTTTAATGGAGGGGGGGGTCTGGAATTGGTATTAAGGAGCACGCTAAGATCTACAGCCAGGAAATAAGCACGCAGATCTATGGTTTAAAATGGATTTCGGACCCCCCCTAGTGTTCTGCTTTTAACCAAAGGGGGGAGCGGTTCATAATGAATATTCCTTTCGGCGGGCCCCTTGTTACATGTGGCATGGTCCTATTGGTCAAAGAGTCCTATCACCCACATGCTGTCTGACAGCTCGTCACTCATGGATGTCACCCTCCACTGAGCCCACTTGTCCCACTTGTTCCTGTGGTCACGTCTCATCCCATAACTGCTGTCAGTCCTAGTTGTCAGTACCTAAATCCCTCACTCATGACCAGCCCCTTATGGCGACTTTCACTTCACTTCGCCTCCAATCCCTAGTAGCCACGTCAACCATCCGTATGCTTTGGCCACTGTCACCTGCCATATCACCCCCAAGTGGCCCATTGTCCATTAATAACTGGATAATATACCTGTTGTCATGCTGACCGTTTTCCCGCGTCTAACCGACCTAGTTTTAAATAAAACTACCATTTTCCCTCTTCATGCAGTATTCGTCCATCGCACCAGAAAATTATGCTATTACGCCTCCATTGCTTTTACGCCACCTTCATCCACAACCAAGCTACCCCACTAACTTCGTGTTTATTGCAGGTACTGTAGCTGAAATGGTGTCAAAGCCAAGACTAGCGGAGGAAGAAGCGAACCCTTTTCTTCCTCCTCCCGTCGACTTGGAAAAAATCCCCTTGGTCGATAAAGATCGATTGATCGTAGATACCATCTGCGACTTTGATTTTTCAGACCTCCAGTCATGGTTACGAGAGGTATTCTTAGACCAGAGCGACAAAATTGGACTCTGCGAGTCGAATTTGCCACTGTACCTTTTCCCCTAGACACATCACTTTCCCGAGTTCGCACTGAAATGCCAAGCCCACTATATCCCCGACCAAAGGGCCATTGTCTCTTCATCTGGAGACATCCTTTTCTTCATCACCCCCGAAGATATTGACCAGATGATGCAAGTTCCCCATGCTGAATCTGCGTCCCCATTCAATTTAGAAATCCTCACCGAGTTATACCAGAAAATGACTTTTCCTGAGAGAGCTCAGATATGCGAGCTTTTCTTCCCCGACTCCGCTCAACTCCCTTCCACCAATCCCCCTTACCCTTCTTCCCTTTTATCCACCAAAGGAAATCAAATCATTTCTTCCCTGTGTGCCCTGCTTGGTTATTATTTTGACCAATGGGTAGATGAGCCCATCCTGGGTTTTCTGTCCATTTTCTCAAATGATGAAAAACCCACAACGTAGTTCGACTAAAACACCTTCTTGGCCGATAATATTCATGAAAAATTCATGAATTTTGGCACAGAGGGTATGTTCAGATATTCTTCCATACTAACATACATGTTCGTCTACTTCCAGGCCGACAAATTCAGTTTCTCCATGCAGAAGATGGACGCGGACGGACGACCCCAGCCAGTCACAACACAAACTTCTCTTCTAAAGCGTAACTCTGCTGAATATGACTTCAAATATTTTATCAATTAGTTTTACCACCCGTTGGTTAGCATGTTGAGTGGCAGGCCTGAGCCACGAATAAATGAAGAAGTCCAGAGAATTCTGCAGCTTTCGGACAATGTAAAGACCGGAGACTGGTACCTGTACTAGAACTATACTGAAGTCAGAGTTTTCAGGTGCGAGTTGGCACCTTACAAGCTACCTCAATACGTGCCGGTAAGGATCTTTGCCTTAGAATATATTAGGAAAATAATGAATTCGGATGATATTCATTTTGTTTCCTTAAAAAAAGAAATAACAATTGAGAATTAAAGGGAAGATAGGTTCTTTTCTCTGCAATAGTAGAGGTGCCGGGGAGGAAGCGGACAGAATGTTAAAGGAGATGAAATTCTTTAAAAGTTTCACCTGGCACTACGATCCATACGGGATCATCTATGAAATGAGAGTGAAAAATAAGAACACCCCATATGCTCATGAGTCCAAGCCAGAGATCGAGAAATTTGCAAATCAAACAGTTTGGATGCCTGATACTTTGATGGACGTGGAACAACAAGTTGAAGTAGAACAGCAGGTGTCTTCGATGAGTGTACCTCCCACTACCACACCTTAGGTCCCTAAGGAGAAGAGGCCCCGACAGGAGTCGTCGTCTCCTGTAACCGAGGTGTCAGCAGAAAAGTTCCAGATTCACACCAGAAAGTCAAAGACAGTTTCAATGACGGGCGCGACAGTAGAACAAAAAGCCCCAACTACCATAGTAGCCACCACAGGGGTCAAGCTGGTCACGCCACCTTTCAGTTCGAGCCAGCATAAGGAAATCACAAAAGATTTACCGAAGAAATCCACAGATTCTCCTCTGGATACTCATCAAAGCAAGACTGTGCCCAAATTGGGCATTTTCGAAAAGTATGAATTGATCAAGAAAAAGAACCAGACCCTCACTAGCAGCACCTACACCCAGTTTTGGAAGCAGTCTTCGACAGCTCAGCATAGGCTTCTTTCGACATTTGACACAGAAAAGGGTAGGATGCATATGGCTTATCTACAAGAACAGGTACCAGATCCCAAGGTAATATCAGATTACAAAAGGGCCACTTTCGAGTTTCAAGCAAATGATGTACATCCAGCAGATCAGATGGAACTGCATAAACAAACATGAGAGATAGTTTTCCACACATTGGCACACGCTACAGCTTCTGCAGCAAAATTTCAGATATCTTTGAACAACGCTCAGACATAGCTCAACATGGAAAAAATATCATCTTTTGCTAAAGAAAATAGAATCAAGACGTTGGAAGAGCTAGTTTTAAAGATCGGTTACGATCCTGCAAATGTGAAAGCTGCAGAAGAAATGATTAAAAAGAAAAATGCTGACATCGCATCCTTAAGAAAACAACTGAAGCTCCCGCCCATAGAGGACTCACAGGAAAAAGAGATAGCAGAAAAAGAAGGTTAAAGGGATGAGATGCTAAAGTTACTCATGGAGAAGAATGCTCAGCTAAAAGAGATGGAGGCTGAGATGGAGAGACTGCTAAAGGAGAAAGAGAAGATGAAGCCAATGGAAGGAATTCCATTGAGTGCTATCCCAATTGCAGGTTTGAGCACAGCAACAGTGACAGTGATACCATCTGCAACACCAGTGTCACTACCAGAAGGAACAACCGACCTTGCCAAGTCCATGGAGAGGATGAACCTGTAAGAGTCAGAAATCAGCAAGCTTAAGAAAGAAGTGGAGAACCTCCAAGATCTTAAAAATTCTTTCCAGACAAGCCTATCTAAAGAAAAGCAGGTGAACGAGCGAATCAAGAAGGAGCTACAGCAACTCCAAAAGAAGACAATGGCAGGAAAGACTTTGGTTGAGGCCAAAGAGATGGTATGGACAGACATTACCAAGTCCATCAATGAATTCTGGCCAATGTTTCAAATCATGTTCGAACAA
>JASDQU010353745.1:0-10561 GCA_032191745.1 Picea mariana
TGGAGATGAAATCCATTGGTAGTTCTCAAGAGTGTGTTGTTCCAAAAAGAGTATGGAACGATGATGCCCATCATCCCAAGGGGTGTTCTCCATGACGGACATGATCATCTCGTCAGTGGGAAAGATAAAATGAAAAGGATCGAGAGACAACTCATCAAGAGAGGGGGTAGAAGGTGTTTCCAATTGAATGGCTTGATAGGCAAATTCAACCAGACTTAACGGCATTGCGTTGCCAAAACGAAGCTGATCTCCAGGGTCAGGGACAATCCAAGGGTCATGTGACGTAGGAAGTTCGTGAGGCACAGTGGAAACCATGTTTATAGAAGCAACTGATGGGCATGGAACATCAGGCGGTGGAATGGGGAAAGTACCCATTAACAAAGAGTCTTTTAAAAGACCTACACCAACATTCTCATAACCCGGTGGGGTTTTAGCTATAAACATCACGTTACCAGTCAAGTATCGGAATTGAAAAAGGCAAGTTGGTCAACAGTAACAACCTTTCCTTGATGAGGAAAATGTACTACATGGAACAGTGTTGACACAAAAGTACGCATGGAATCAATCCAGCTACGACCAAGCAGAAGATTATAATCAAGGGGAGCATCGAAGACTTCCACTTCAACTTGGACCATCTTACCTTCTAGTGTAACGGGAAACGAAGGAAGAACACCGTAAGGCTTAAAACTAGATCCATTGAAGGCTTTCAAATTATTTTGTGATTCATTTAAGGGAGGAGAGCCAATGGCTTTCCAAAAAGAAAAAGACATTACACACATTGAGGCACCCTCGTCGATAACAGTTCGACAAATTTTCTTGTCAGAGACAACAACTTGTATCTAGAATGTGAGTTGTGGGGGTAACCGTGGAATGTGATCATCCAAGTCAAAGACTATCAAATTCATATCTGTGGGGTCAATTCTACCTATAGCTTTCAACAGTGCCTTCCGTTGTGCAGGATAAGACTGAAGGACTTCAAGGGATGACATCACTGAAGGTGCCTGGGCTAGATCTTCCACAATACTGTAGTTCTGGGCCGCACGAGCATGAGGATTGAAAGCCAATTTCCTAACGACACCCTTAGGTGGTCGCAGGACTGTATCAAGGCTCGGTCGTTCGAGATGAAGAGGACCATTTGTAGGTGGAGTCGGTGGAGAGGGTTGTACCAAAGTAGGAGGTAAATCATCAACCTTCTCTTTAGATGGAGAATAATCTTTGGCTCTAGTTGTGAGTGCCATGTTGTTTTGCTTAGAATCACCAGTACACATCAAAACATATGATGTCGTAGAAGAAGATGGTTGGTCATGGATGACCAACTGAGCCTGTTTTTGAGATGGGAAGGGTTGGGACAAGACTGTCAGTGTAGATGGTTTGGGCGTTCCTTGAAGGAACTTAGTGACCTCGGCACATCGTGGGAAATCCTTCATGTAGTGATCGTCACCATAGATAAGGCAAGGGTAACGAGGTTTGCACTTATCTCGATATTCAATAGGGGTATTTTTAGGCTGCTCTATTTGATTATTATTTTTTCCCTCCTTATTCTTGCCTCTCCCTTTTTTTGATTTATTTTTACCGGTCGGGGTAGATTGAACGACGTTCAACTCAGAAGTTTTACCGGTGGAAGTGGCAGGAAACAGAGCATGTTGAACATTAGAAGAAGCAGACTTAGGGATGGTGCTTGAAACAGAATGTGATTGGGCTTGTGTAGTACCAATCACACCATCATTTGTATGTGAGGCAGTGGGAGTAGTGGAAGTGCTAGAAGTACTAGGACGAGGTAACTCAGGTAATAAATCATAAAGTGTTCCCATTTGCAAATAAACAAGATCAAGATATTGAGCATGACTTATAGCCTTCTCTTCTGCGACAACGCCACCCATGGCAATGTCCTTACCGATTTCATTCACAAAAGATTTTGTAAGCCATTCTACCAGTAACTGATCGGGGAGTTCAAGTTTAATGAGACGTCGTCTTCTTCGCCACTCATGGATATGATCCAATATATGAGTGCCTTTAGTCTATTTGAAAGAAGTCAAAATATCAGTCCCAGTATCATAATGGATCGGTAACTGGTAATGTGTAAGAAAATCCATAGCTAGGGTGTTGAAATCAGAGAAGAAACCTCGTGGCAATTCAATATACCACTTCGCAGCAGAACCAATAAGGGTTCATTGAAAAAGATGTAAACGAATAGAGTCATCCATCAATGAGTTGGATGAACACCATAGGTGAAAAGTCATAACATGATTTTTCGGGTCCTCTCCCACTTTGCCATAGAATTTAGGAATGTCAGATGGAAGCTTGGTTGGAATAGCAGGCCATTGGGGAGAGTGACGAATAGGATCATTTAGAACCCTAGACAAATATGGAAAATCCAAAGTAGCAAGAAAAGATAAATTTCGATTCACCTACGGGTAATGGTGACTTTGGGGTGGAAGCCCAGTTGGCAAACCAGTAGGACCGTACGCAGTCTACCCATAGTGGGAAGACCTCGTCTGATTCAATGGTGGTTGGAGAGGATAGTAGTTCCAAGGATTGTAACCTTCAGTTTGAGTAGGGACCTGAGTTTGAGCATTCTGACCCTGACCCCAAATAGGATTGGGTATACCAGGATAAGGCTGGCCTATAGTAGGGGTAGCCTGTTGCCCCCGAGTCGTTTGAGGAAGATTTTATAGCATCTGAGTCCATTACTAGGCTAAAGAAGGAGGTATATTTTTTCCAAAAGGTGGGGTTGGTCCCCCTGTTGTAGGTGGAGTTCCAATCATATCTTTTGTTCCAATCGAAGGTTGATTAGTAACTGGAATGTGTTCGGTAAGAGGAGGGTGAAACGTACCACCTAGACCACCAACGGGAATCTGGAAGTTTGGTGTAATGGATGGTATAGTTCCACTAGGATTAGGATTGCTAGAAGGAAATTGAGGGAGTGTCGGAATAAAGAAAGGAATAGGATGCCCAGAAGGACCACCGAGAGTACCATATGGGGTTTGCAGAGGTGTTGAAACAAAAGAATTCAACAAAGTATTCAACACATGGTATCCAAGGGGTAGTGTTGGAATAACACTGGGCGTTCGCTGAGTGTTTATAGGAGGAAGATGATCTGTAGTGAATCTGGTTGGGACACTCGTAGTGTTCGCGATATGGGCCATCTCAGCAGGGAGAGTAAAGTGATAAGTGGTATTCACTGGTACAGTCTTTGTCTCAGAAAACACCGGAGGGTTGATTTTGGAGACCACAGGCGAATCAGGACTAAAAAGGGCCTTGCGAAAATCACCTGCAGACCAAAAAGGATCTTGGTCTTCTATACCGAGAAGAGGTCCAATGGGTGATCCAGAAGAGGTAACAACTAAATCTCTAGAAGAATTTGATTGCACAAAGGGTCGTTCACCACGGCGAATTCAAAGTCCTTGGGAGTATTGGTAATTCATAAAGGTTTTAAAGAGTCAATGCGTTCTACCTATGGAGGTGGTGTAGAAACATCTAGGACTTCACTCTACTGAGGAGATCCCTCAGGGGTACCCTCAGGTGTAGCTGTAGGAAAGGTTTGTGAAATGTCTAGATGTTCTGGATATAAACCCTGCATTATACGGGAATGACGTGGGGGAGCTATTGTAAACGAGTAACAAGCTCCGTGAAGAAATTCCTATGGTCAACTTCGAGAAAAAAACAACAGGCGCTAGTAAACAAAATCTAAGAAGAAATCACCAGGAAAACAAAACCTTCTAATATCGAAGCCACTAATTGGTGATGAAATCCAACGTCGCAACAACGAGACAAGAAGGGGCGGGGCTAGGGTGGAAAAGTTATGCTAACGACCTGCTTAACAGACTTACACCCTGGTGCAAGCTCCCACACATAATCATGGGTATACCCTCCAAGGATCCCGAGTGAGTTTGGTCAACGTCAATTCCAGGTACCATGAATACTTTCCCCTCCACAGTCACCTCGAGTAAGAACCTAGAGAGATAGGCCACTAATGTCACCACCAACAACAATAAAGCCTGGGGGAACAGTCGACAGTCCGTTCCGCATGCAAGGGCAGGGTATCTAGCCTGAAATCAACTCAAAAGGATTCCACTCATCATTGTGGGTATACCTCCGAGTGACCCCCGTAATACGTGTAATCTCTACACTAATGTCAACAAAGCAAGGTGAGTAACTCTGTCAACATCAATGTGACCTAGTGCTTGACCCTTGTGTGAGAAGGGATTCCCAAGACAATATGTTGCAAATGGAATTTAACACTCCCTAACTCAAGATGATATTGTGTGTTTTGAGCTTTTGGAGAGTGTATCTCTCTTCCTACTCCAAATCACTATCCTAGGTAAATGTTGGTGTAAAAGAGCCCTAGAAAATAGTTACTAGATAAATTTTATGATTACGCAATGTTTTTAAGAGCTGTTGTTTACTCAAAGGTAACGGAAGTGAAACTTATGTTGTATGACTCTAACCCAATAATGCAAGGATGAGAATGAAATGTATCTCTTTTCGTTCAATGAATCCTATGTATGGGAGAGAGAGAAGTTTTCAAGATCAACCATGAACTACAATGAAAACATTTCTTTAAAATGACAACACAAACAATCATTTATCAAATGAAAATTCTCTATCGTGTCTTTTTCAAATGTTTCAACAATCTCTAAAATTTGATTTTTCAATGTTTTCTAAAGACAAAAACAATTTTTTGAAAGAAAAGCTTGTTGTTCACTTTCCAAAAAGGACCCTCACTATGCCAATGAGAGCACGGAAAATCAAATTAATGAACAAGCAAATAACCCAATCTACTCTTTCAATGAAAGAAAAAATAAAGAGCAAACCAATATAGTCTTTTCAAATGCAAAAGAAAAATGATCTTTCAAACCTCAAGCAAATGAGAAAACCAAACAAACTTAACCTTCAACCAATCACTGGTTCTCGACTAATAAAACACACTCAGAAAATGAAGTCAAAGAGAATGATTTTTCCAAGAAGAGTCAAGAAACGAAATTCAAGCCACAAATGACAAGAAAAGCCTTGAAACCCTAAGATGGTTCAGACATGAAAAAAAAGGTAAGAAATACATCAATCAATGGTCCATGAAACTCATAAAAGGTAATTCAACTGATCTGGGTAGTTAGAAAGACCAAAACTCAATTTCAAAACTTTGAAAAATCATGTTCGCAGGCAAGCAATATTACACAGTGCGAGAATCACTGATTCTCGTTACTGATCACGGTAGTCACTTTAGGAATTTTATGATGTCTGAACTTATGGAAAATTTGGGTCTTCATCATGATAACTCAACACCCTATTATCTACAAGCTAATGGCTAGGTCGAACCAATCAACAAAATTCTTATAACTATGCTTTGACGGATGATAGGAATTCATAAAACAAGCTGGCACACGATGTTGTTTTCGGCATTGTGGGCATATTGAACATCTGTCAAATCTGCTACGAGGTTTACGCCCTTTCGATTAGTCTATGTTGTGGAAGCCATTCTTCCTATAGAATGTGAGATACCTTCTCTGAAGCTAGCTGTCGAGCTCTTACCCAACACATATGTTGAAGAAGAACGTCTATTGTATCTGATGCGATTAGACGAAACTCGACATGACGCCACTCTAGTAATAGATGCCCAGAAGAAGCGTGTCAAGGCACAGTATGACAAGCACGTCAAGCCTCGCATTTTCTCTGAAGGTGATCTTGTTCTTCTCTATGAATAGGATCGAGATGCGTTAGGATCTAGGAAATTCGAACCAATGTGGCGAGGTCCTTATATTGTTCATCGAGTTTTGGAAAAAGGAGCATATGATTTGGTCGATTACGATGGTATCCCTTTGAGTGAACCCAGGAATGGGTTGTACTTGAAGAAGTACTATGCATAAATCATTTGTGCACAAGTACTTGTATTTTATGTATCATACTTTGTGTGTGTTACTTTAGTTTGCTTTTGACGTTATATGGTCTCTGCCCTTATGTGACGTTGTGTTTGATTTCCAGATGTCGGAGTCTTTGCTACCCTATATTGGCTTCAATGATGGTGCTAGAGGTAGTACTCGGAACCTAGCTTCCGCTGCGTGGGAAATATATGCCCCAACAAACGAACTTATATCTTTACGAGGTGTATGTCTTGGCCATGCAACCAACAACATTGCAGAGTATAGCACCATTATTGAATTATTGGTTGATGCTATCTCACTTAGAATTCATCATTTGGTTGTGCGACTTGATTCGCAGCTTGTAGTACTACAGTTAAGTAACATCTACTCTATTCGAAGTCCTACTTTGTTACGGGTGTATTTGCGAATTCGCCTCTTGGAACGTTATTTTGATCACATTGAATATCAACATATTCCTAGATGTCTTAATACATTAATAGACGCATTGGCTAATTATATATTGAACAGACATTTGAATCATTTATAAATCAAACACATTCAAAATTCACGCAATATAAAGTAACCGATAGAAACCATCTGTATATATAACGATCAAAAGAGTTTTTACAAAAAGTTTGTCTGAAGACCAAAATATCAAAATTTGAAGCTTATAGCTTCTACAAAATGATTTCATGGATGACGTTCACGATAACACACGAATTCCCTAGCAACTCTACAGAGAAGTTGAATCATAGTTGTTGATACCCCTACAACATGACACTGATCGCGTCATGGAACCTCTTCCAGAGTCATATCTGGAATGTCTTCTATCAGACCCTCTAAATTCCGTTCCACCACCTGATAATCTTCGGCATACTGTGGTGCTGTTGCTACCTCTCCTCGCCTCTAGATAGGAGAAGTGCCAAGAGGTCTATACGGTCCAACATATGTGTTATCAACAAACATTTTGTGTTAGTCTTTGGATAAATATATAAAAACAAAAAAATTTAAATATGATAAAATTCACAAAAACATTTAAAAAGAGAAAATGCGTGTACTTCTTACCAAGGTCACCCCACTGAGCGTCCTCAGGCAATGCCAAATCCATATCTCCTCGAAAATCCAATCCGACATAAGTGTAGTCATCGACCATCAACATCTGGTTGTGAAGCTATTCAAAGAAAATATCGTCGTACTTGACGATTGGTCCTGCCACGTTCCGGGCCATGAGCCGACACCATCTCAACATCTGTGGATCCCTAGGACCCGGTAAGTTCCACTCAACCTGAAGTCTAAATATGGGGACCCTCTCAAGGAAGAAGGACACTAACAAAGACCCATACCCAAATTGTTTCAATTCACCTCGCCTGCATTTGGTTAATTTCTTTTTGATACTGTGAAGCACAACATCTTCCCAGTTGAATACTCGAGGCTCAGTACACTCTATGGTGTACTGGAAGTAGCTCTGTAATGCCATATGAGGAGCAGAACTCCCAGCCATCCGAGCTATAGTAAAAATAATAGTGCGGAGAGCCAAGTTTTGTACCCCCCAGATAGCCACTTTTCCTTTTTTCCTCTCAGCCTCAGGTACACAGTATTGATTGCAGTACTCACTCATCTTTAGCTCGCCACCTCTACTACCAGTCAGGATGACATAATACTCACACCTGGATAATCCAGTCAAAAAGTATATGTCCTCAATATCTATGGACAAAGTGTGAGCTCCTACATTGAAAACCTGTTGATCTAGGTCCCACATATGGACCAGGTACTCTAGTAGTCTGACTTGGGCCCTCATGCCCGGGATGCAAAAGTATTTTAAGAGCCCATAATCTCTCAATGCAGCTATGATAGGAGGATGATTCTTGGCATTTGCATTATACTCCTCATGTTCTCTTTCACGCCACTCAAGCACCATGTTTATGGATATTTATATACACAAGGAACATAAAAGGAGGATTAATAACTTTTTCATGCCTTAGAGTTTTTTCATTTCGCTAAAAATTTAAAAAACAAATTGGGTTATGCGGTTCTCGCAGGTGCCCCATTAGCACAGTGCAAGAACCTCGCAAGTGACTTAAATCTCACCTGTGAGAACGCATCATTCTTGCAAGCCCCATATGGGCTACCTGCGAGAATGCATGTGCGCATGTAGGGTTCAAAAAACAATTTGAAACTAAAGAATTAACCAATGAAATTAAAAATTTTAACCATGAAAATGTCAAGGATGAAGATCTTACCTTAATGTTATAGATGGCTTGTTGAATGATCTCTTGTAGCTCCCACAAATTGACGCCAAACTCGGAGGGTAAAAAGGGGGTTTTGGAGCTCAATAGTGGAAATGTAAAATGGTATGGTAAAAAAGAGTTTTGACTCATTTTATTTACTTTTCCTATTTCATTTTGGGTTTTTTATTCTTATTTATTGATTAAACCTAATCCCTAATATCAGGATGAGTGTAATGACTTGTAGGTGTGATGACATTGATAATTAAAGACAAGGGCATGGACATATTTTTCTTCCTTATGGCGTGTTTTTGATTGTTTTTATGGTTTTTACATAAAACCTCGAGCGTTGTTTTTGTCCGTTCTTGCGCTCGTAAAAACATGAGAACGTGGTCGAGCATAATTTTATCACTTTTTCAGGCTCAACAAGGTTATACGAAAAAGGAACCCCCCTGGAGTCCTCTTTAAGCTCTTTTAAGACTCTCTAAACATGAAAAGATCACCGAGCGACTTTACTATTTTCATGCTCGCTAAAGTATTTGAAGTACGCGTCTGGTGAGCGATAATTTCTCTCTTTTTCGGTCTCGTCTAGACTATTTTACAAAAAAGGAACTGACAGAGTTCTCTTTTAAGTGTTTTTCCAAACTCTATAATCTTGAAAAACCTTCGATTTTTCTATCTCTGGACTCGTTAAACAAACATTGACAGACTCATGATGGGACCGAACCACTCCTTCTCAGGGTTCGTTAAAAATACTCCGAGGGAATCGTCCGAAGGATGAGCTTATATCAACAAGCATATATTATCCTCCTCAAGCTTGCGTAAAAATAAAGAGGTACTTGCCAGAAATGGTGGGGGGAAATTTGGGAAAGGGATATCTTTCATCTTCGTATTGATTGGCAGTAAGTGTCGCTCTTGAACATGACACCCCCTATTCATCATTTGAATCCAGTTTGGGAAATCCATTTGTCTCTCATTTGATTTGCTACAAGGTCATTCCTTGTGTCGTCTTTGAGTCAATGCTACCAAATCATTGGTCATGTCATTCATATGTTCAAGAGAAGTCCATCTGAAACCTATATTGAGTCGGCCATCTGTAGTTATCCATTCTCTCTGTGTCGGTCTTCCCTCTGTCAAGTCCAATTCACATCATACTTTGTTTCGCCTTCAAAATCGGTTACTCATTTTGTGTCATTGATGGGGGATACATCAAGGCCCTCCTGTGACGAGTTTTGTTCTGTCGACTTCATCTCATTATCCAGAATCAAGACTTAGAAATTATTCAGTACCTTGGAGCTTGCATGCCTCAATGGCAAGTTTCCTCGCTTTCGACAGTGGGTTTACATCATTGACCCCTGATCGAAATATTTCGTCGGATGTTTGACATTAACTCATTTATTCACACTCGATGGATTGTACTATGGTACCTTGGGAGTCATTAACATCAATGGTGATTTCCCTCACACTTGTTAACGGTTACATCAATGATCGATAATCAAGTGGTTTATGCCATGTTCGACTTCAACACATGTAATCACATGGTTAGATTCGTACTTTGGGCGACGAATTTCAAGACCCTGGATATTAGCTTTGTGATCTAGGTTGCGATGGAGTATGTATAATTTGAGACACATAGATCCACTGTGTATGTTTCGTGGCTATGTCGTCTTGATTTGAAATTTCTTGCATAGATCCACAGTGTATTCAAGTGGCTATGTTATATTTTGATGGTATGGATCCACAGTGTATGATTGGTGGCCATGATATTTGTCTATAATGTCATCAGTATGTGATCTGAGTATGGGAATGTCTACCTCAAAATTGATATATATGATACTTTGTAGATGCTTGATTGTTCACAGGTTTCCAATTAGATGTGCTCCTGGTTCTCGACACACATATGCAGCTTACAAAGTCTATCGGTTGTCACTGGTTCCAACCTCATACTTTGGGGGGAATTCTGCTACCCATGATTTTGGTCATCATGATGATGTCTTGATGATGGTGTACTCAGGCTCTTCATAAGAACTTTCTCCTGAGAAAAGTTACTTTCTTCTCTTTCCAGAAATCACATTTTTTTAGGACTGTTCGCAGGCTGCTAGTATATTTGCCTGTGAGAATGCATGATTCTCGCAGGCTACCTTAATATAGGGTGCAAGAAGTTCACACTGTGTTTTATTTCTAGGGTGTGAACTCTTTCTAAAGAAGTGAAAAAGATGAATTCTCGAAGCTTCTAGAAGGGAATCTTCTAGAAGGATGAGATGGCATTGAAATGGTTACCTAAGTACTAGATTCCCTGATATTTTGGGATCATTCTTATCCAAGTAACTAATCCATTCTCTCCTATATATTGAGGGAATTCTCATGGAAAAGGTTAGAAGAAAACAAGTAAGAGATTCATTGGAGAATTAGTGAAAAGGATTGTGTGAAAGACTGATGCTACAACAGCTACGAACTCCAGCAAGTATATCAAAGGTG
>JASDQU010353746.1:1325-11992 GCA_032191745.1 Picea mariana
GTCTCCTGTCACGTCGCCCACCCTATCGTGTTTCCTCTCTCACCACTTGTACTCCACTCAAATGCGTGACAATGCCATTCCTATTGGCCATATGATAACCCTGTAGGGATTCATCCCTATTGGCCAGTTGCTAACCCTGTCGGGGTTCGACGGTTACAGAGTCGAACAATTTGACATCATTGTAGCGCTAAGGCGTGAAACAAAAAGAGGCACCACGAATTATTTGACCTGTGATCATGACCCGCGATCACATGGGAGCAGAGAGAGAGAAAGAGCTAGCTTGCGCTAGGCCTCCGTAGGTAATTCGGGGGCTCTGATTCTGCAGAAATCAACGAAAATTTGATTATGATAGTGGATGTGTGACAAGGACCAATGAATGAAAGTTGATCAATAGTCACCATTCTTCCATCATGAGGGAAATATATCACATGAAAAAGAGTGGATATAATTTCTCTCATGGCATAGACATAATCCTGCCAAAGGAGTAAAGCGAAATCCAAGGGGTCTCGGACTACCATGACATCAATAAAGACAGTGTTCCCTCCCAAAGTTATGGGAAACTGAGGAAGGGTCCCTAAAGGTTGACTAGTTCTTCTGTTAAAGCTAACAGATTCTGTGTAACCGGTGCAATATGAGGACAACCCAAAGTGTGCCAAGCAACAAAGGACAAAATACTAATGGACACACCTTCATCTATTAGCGTTTGAGGAACGTCCCGACCACAAACCTATATTGTAATCTAGAAAGGAATGTGAGAGGGAAGATGAGGTCCATTTAGCGCACCCCAATCAAAAAGGATGGCCTCATTACTTGGAGGGGGTTTCACAGGAGAAGGAGGAATGCCCCCCAACACAGTAGATTCTGTATCAACGAGAAAAACATGGGCAGTATTAGGTTTACTCTCTAGAGGGAGAGTAGGATCGACCGACGATGGAATTGGATTGACCACACTGGCACTCTTCAGAGGAAGAGTGGGATTGACTGATGATGTAACCGGAACAACAACTTTGGCACTCTTAGGATGAACGGTGGGACTGACCGAGGAAGGGACCAGAATAGTCATTTGGGCACTCGTTAGAAGAAGAGTGGGATCGATCGATGACAGAACCGGATCAACCACTTGGGTTTCATTCTTAAAAGAGAGAATGGGGTCAATGGGTGGAAACGGATCAACCGCTTTGGTGTCACTCTCTAACGGGAGAGTGGGGATGATCGAGGATGAAAATGGATCAACTACTTGGGTTACACTCTTTTGATGAAGAGTAGGGTTGATCGATGACGGAACTGGATCAACTAATTAGGTTTGTGGTTCAATCGAGGAGGAAACTAGATTGACCACCTGAACAACTGGACTAATCGGGGATGGAACCAGATTGACTAGTCCATCAAATAACGATGGGTTGGGGGAAATATTATGATAACCTTTTGGAAGTTGAATTTTTTCCAAAAGAGAAGAAGCCTTGTCCATGTGAGGACAAAGGTGAGAATAATGGTCACCTTTGCATAACATACAAGGGAACTTGACAGTTCTCTTCTTCTTACCAACCTGAACGTCACTAGTTGATGGGGTATCATCGGCATGACCCACAGAGGCTGATGACGCAGAGGACCACATTTCTAAGAGTTTGGGAATACCAGGGAAATCCCTCAGAAAATGGTCACCCTTACAAATACTGCAAGTGAATTTGGGTTTCGAGTTCTTTATTTTAATCTTGTTGACATCATCAACACTCCCAGTACTATTAATAGTATCCGGTTGCTTGGATCCAACATCTGATGTGGTTGGATCCTTGGTCCTTTGCGGGTTCTTCTTCTTCTTCCCTTTCTGTTTCTTCTTTTTCTGATCAACCTGGCTACTTGTTTTAGAGCTTTCACTAGACGAAGAAGGAAAAAGGAGGAGATTTAATGGGTGAAGAAGACAAAAATTCGACATGAGGTTGATGTGTGGGTGGTGTACTAAAATCTAAAGGATTAGGTGCAGTTGAAACACTGGGAGGATTCGATATCACTGGAGTGGGAAATAACCAAACCGGTAATCCGTTGGTGAGTCCTGGAAGACTCAGTGTGGCAATGTATGTAGGACCAAAATTTCCAAAAGAAGGAAAGGTATAAGGCTCCCCAGGAGAAGGGGTTCCTCCATTGGTACTCTCAGGATTTAATTCCATTAAAATTGACTCAACCTAAGGTCCACTAAGTAACACAACCAATACATGCTATGAATCTGAGAAGCAAACAATCAAACAAAACCTTCCCACAATGAAACCACTAGTTGGTGATGAAATCCAACGTCGTGAGATCAAAATAGGAAGAGGTGGGGATAGAGCGGGTGGATCAGTTACATTGGTGACATTCTTAATGGACTTACGCCTTGGTGCAAGATTCCACGCAGTAATTGTGGATTTACCCTCCAAGGATCCCGAGTGAGTTTGACCAATGTTTGTTCTAGGTAAAGTGAGACTTCCCTTCACTATCACCTCGTGTGAGACCCTAAAGATTATGGCTACTAAGGCCACCAATTCGTATTCATCCCCTGGGCGAGTACAGTTGATAGTCCGATCCAAACGTATGGGCAGGATAACAAGTCTGAAATCAACTCGAGAGGCTCCCACACATAATCATGGGTATACCTTCAAGTGACCCCCAATATACGATCCGACCACTACAAACAATTGAACCACGGAGGTCTAATCTTTGTAATTCTGCAGAATGCGACCTCATGCATAACCCCTGTGTGAGAGGGGGATCCTAGAAAGCCTATACAACAATTGGATTTTCTCTCCCTATCAAAAGATTCTAAGTTTGTTTGATATCTTTGGAAAGTTATCCTTTCAACCTATTCCAAATCCCTACACCTTAAACTAATGTAGGTTTGCTAACAAAGATGTAAAAATTCTGATAAATTTTATTTAAGCATTGATTTTAGTGGCTGTTGTTTACTCATAGGTGTATGAGAGTGAAACTTATGAGGCTATGACTCAATTCCCAAAACATGCATAAGAAATGACAAGCAATCTTTTCTTTCAATTAATGTCTAGTTAAGGGAAGGAGAAGGATTTTCCTTTCACTTTCAAACACTAAGATTCAATGACATTATGCAGTAGTCCTCAATAAGGAATCCAATACAATGCTAAAATGTTTATATGTGACTGATAACCAGTAGTTGTAAAGCTTCCTGTGCTAATTGGACTTCAAGAGTTGTGAGATTTAAACAATCTGGAAGAAAACTTCACATAAACAAAAAGACACCCTTGTTGTGATCAAACAAGAAAAAGAAAACCAAAACTCAAAATGAAGGAAAAATACTTGGACAAGAGGACCTCAAAGATCAAAATGGAAGGGTGCATAGACCTTTGAATGCCCTTAAAAATTTTTCACTCAATCAGATAAATGAGAAGAAAATGACAAATTGACTCTAAATCGTCAAGGACAAAGAGTTTTCCAAAGTAAGGACAAACGTAAAAAAAATTAAAACAAGAGATGATTAATCCTTAGAAATCAAATAATTTGAGGCCAAACAAGGACACACTAATATATCATAAACCCTGAGCAGATGAATCAGCAAAAAACACTGAGAAAACCACTCCCAAGAAGATTTTTTGCAGAAAAAAGGGGTAGTGCTCCCCCAAAAGGGGACACAAAGTGCTCCAACACTCTATAGAAGGTTGCAAGGGAGTGCCAACGCCCTAGTGATAAGGGCAAGGGAGATTTGGTACCTAAAAACTCAAAATTTTTCCCATAAATAAAAAACAAACTCAAGAAAAATGCAAAAATCCAATGTAAGATGAACCATGAGCCAACAATCATATCTATGGATCAAAGACACATAATGGAGAAGATCAAATCAGTGGTCAAAGGGCCAAAACAAGATCTAGGAATGGAAACAAAAATCAGAGCTCCTCCCCAGTGAAGTCACCAATTTCTGTTGTAGGTGAATCCTCCTGCGAACAAGCAAATTTCCTCTTGGTCTCTAGACTCCTAAGGCAAAGATAGAAAAGTTCTTAACATGGACACTGACATCCTTTTAGATCTAATCAAGCTAACATACGAAGGAGAAGAAGAAATATATGTACCTTATTAACAACGTTTGTCCCTGCAAAGTCCAGGCTGAGCTTCGATCCTGTGCTCCCTGATAGGTCCTATAGAACAAACAGAGATACGATGGACTTCCTAATATACTGAGATTATCTCAAACATAGATCCATCTATTGCAAACAAACTCATATGGAATGAGCATAAGTTTGAAATAAATAGGAAAATCATTGATTATTAATGAGAATAAGTAAAAGTACTTACAATTCTTTGAATGAAGGTGCAACAGCTTCTTCCAGTTCTCCTTGTCCAACCCCTTTTCTCAAGTAATCTACACTAATTGCTTTGAAGACATCTCACTCATGAGATCATAAGTTTCACATCTCCAATATTTTCCATGTACCTTTCACCATGAGAAGGCCTCCTTATATAACCTTGGAGAGGCCGAACCACTTGAGAGATCTTTGGGATAAGTTGAGGATTCCTCTCCTTTATTTGAAGATCTTCACTAATATCATGCCTTGACCATCTATTTGAATCCAACTACCTTCAGGAGTTGAGGGATTCTTCCCTGATTTGCCTCAATAAACCCAAAATTTGTTAAAAAAGGGGTAGCGCTCCCCCAAAAGGGTGCACAGGGTGCTCAAACACTCCCCCAAAGAGGCTCAGGGAGCACCAACACTCCCTGACAGTGGGTAGGGGAGTGCTCCTCTCCAAAATTCATTTTTTAGTGGTTCTTTCAGTGTCAAAAGGTTTGTATTCCCTATCAAGTGACTTCACTTCTTCAAAACTATTCTTTGGGGTGTCTTAAGTGTCTTTGTGATGTCATTAGAGGCACAAGATGGGAAAGATGGCAATATGATGTTTTTTGACACTTGCAACACTTGTATTCAAGATGCGACACTTGCGGACAAGATGCGACACTTACAACACCTGTAATGACGACACTTGCGACACTATTAGAGTGAGTAATTTTTATGTGTAACAATGTCTATGGTTTTGGCATTCATGAGTAATATCAAAAAGGCCTCTAGAGCCTCATGTAATGATTATGCTGAGGCAGATGCACGTAGTAGCCACATCTCTTCTCAGAGATAACTACCACCATTTGAGAAAGTGTTTCAGTTCTGTAGTTTTAAAATTTCATCCTATTTCATTTATTCAATAGAAGATATTGTTCATTGGATATCTGTGTTATTCTTCGTATCTCTATGTTTATTGTATTCAGTCTGTTAATCAGTTCGTTCCACTCCTAATTTAATATCAAAAAGAGGCATCAATCAACTCTCCATAGGGACTGGAAGAATAACCAATCAGAGGAGACTAACTCTGAGTAATGAGTACAGCTTCCTAAGAATATACTAAACCCAAACCTTTAATGAATGGACTAAAAAACTTTTTCTATGTTCAAAGGTGACATGACTATTGTCGATAGGAGACATTAGTCCTTTCCCAACCTTTTTTTTTGTTTTTTAAATGCACACAAATGTTATGATACAAGTTTAGTGAGAAAGTCAACAAGTTCCATGCAATGGAACATATTCATGCACGATGTAAGGGAACACATGTTGGATATGGACACTTGGGGGGATGTTTCCTATTAGGGTAAAGGGTGTCAAGTTGCAAAGGATATATGAAAGGAACTGCTTGGTGAATGTTGAGATTTGTTGGGGGAAATAGGATTATAAGGAGAAAGCGGGAGACAAAAGTAGACTCAACAATGTGCGCAGGGTGATAAAATGAAATTACAACTTGACATTTCTAGTAATGTTTTTTTTTGTAGATTTAGTCGCCTGGGCCCGAAAAAGCATAAAACGATACCAAGGAGAACTCTTCTATCCAATGGTGACTAGAGTATTCCTTTTTTTTAATTAGTTTTTTGTTCTGAAAAGGGTTAAACTTATACCGAAATAGATGTCCTTTCAAATTCAATTAACGGGTGTGAAAGAGACAAGCTCACTCATCAATATTTTCATTTTAAGGAGTCTGAAAAGAGATTAAATAAGACTCTAGTATGTTGTTCTGAGTAGCACATAATGGAGGGAGTCCCCTAGGTAGTGGTCAGAATGAGATTGAGTAAGAAGAATGAGGTTCAAACACAAAGTCGTAACGGGACTAGAAGGGACTACCAAACCTATAGAGTAACTTTTGCATGGGCACCAAATGGAAAAAGTGTTCTAACTAGGGTACCCAAGTTTGGAAAGTCTCTACCACTTAATAACGACACTTATAGTAATAGAGAGAATGTTTTGTGTCACTAAAAAATGGGTTCATACCTAGGGAAGATGAAGTGTGGTCATAGGAAAATGAAAAAATGCAAAGGTGAGGGGAAAACTTATCCTATATGCCAGTGACAATATGTGCTTGTTGGAGGTACAAACAGTCTAAAGAGCATGGGAAATTCATTATATCTTGAAAAAACCACTTCCAACCTAGTCTAATACTGCATGATTAGTCCATATGGTTTCAGAAATAGGAAAAATAGGGTGAAAACTATACAAAGTGGGTAATTTTTTTCTATAAATAGTAAAAATAACAAGTTTTACCATGTCATTTTGATTTTTTTACCAACAGAGTGATTTTGAGGCCATTTCGCCCACGATCTTCCAGTGACGATTCTGAGAGCTAGAGTCAATGAAATTGGAAACTGTCTGGACCAAGTAAGTGCCCATCCCATGCTCTTTCATTTTCATGGTTTAAATTTTAAATTTAGTCTTCAAATGTTTAGTTTTGGAGGCCGTAAAGTGGGAAAAAGGGCGTACAAAAGATATAGTTCATCGAGTAGCGTATATGCCCCCATGTACGTGGGAAAAAGTGAAGCTTTCCCACATATATCGAGCCTTATATGCGACTGTTCAAATGGTAGCCCGTGTACAACTCCGTGAACATGTTTTTTAAGAAGAATAACTGAAAATATTGATGTTTCCTTTGTAGGATGGTGATTGAATATTGGATGGAAAGGGCGCATGAGGATGTTCATGTAGTAGTAGAAATATATTTGAAGGCCCAAAAATCATTGCAAAGATGTAGGTAGATTGTTTGCAAGTTTACTGATCCAAATTATTTTGAGCTTGAAATGAGAGCGGAGATATAAAAAATAAATATACAGAGATATTACACGAGATCCAATAATATAACAAAGATATATCAATTTAAATTAATGAGCGAAATGTATAGAACTGATTAAAAATATTTTTGTGGTTGGAGTTTTCATGATTGGTCGGAATAGCCACAATTTGGTCAATAGAGTGTCGACGTTTCGGATCCAAATCAGGATCCATCTTCAGGACAATGAGCCTGGGTTTAGATAATGAGAATATTTGGTTTTAAATACTGGAAATGATGTATAGAACTGTATAAATACAGAGTGAATGAACTCGCTAGAATGGTGGCAACTTATCTTTGAGAAGAGATGTACTGACAGCTACGCTCATTCACAAGAAGATGATGTTTATAATGAGGCCCAAAAGAACATCACAAACATCCAGTAGGAAAATATCGCACAATAAATCATCCTTGAAGGGCTTGATGTCTCAGGACAGGTGGCACTGTTGGCTGACACAAGGATCTCGTCCTTCGCGAAGCCACTTGATGTTGTAGGGATGCGGGTGTGGTGTTGTTGGCAATCCCAACTGTTTGACAACCTCTACTAAGATGAGGTTCTTTTTTCTTCTTCTATCAACAATGAAATGCAACAGGGTCCCCTTTACCCACATATGTGAATGGAAGAGGTGCTCCCCCTCTTCAGGATATGTTGCTTCTTCTGGTTGGATCATTTTGGTTGCGACAATGACAATGGGGTCTGCGTTGATGATATGTCTCCTTCCATTATTTTCCGAATTAGATTTTGAATCAGGGTTTGGATCTTTTTCTTTGATCTCGGACACTAATGAATGTTTTGAGCAACATTAAATAGTGTTTTTCTAGGGGATTTTGTGGAAATTGCACCACTTTCCAATATCCTTCTTCGTCTTTCTGTTACCCTTCTTTTCCTGAGGCTTGGACTGGTTTTGGGGAGGTTGTTTGTTAGGGTCGTCTTTATCATACTTTGGTTGTTGTAAATTTTCAAACCCAAACTCTTGTTTGTTCCGGTGCTTAAATTTATGCTCGATTTTGTCAACATATCGATAAGAAACTCCCAACAATGAGATGTCTAGAAAATTCATTTCAGTTTGGATGTACCTGTGTAGAGCCCCACAGTATTTCAGAACCAAATGTCACTCAAAATATTTGATACTCATCTTGGTGCGCAAGGTATGGAAGGTATTGGTGAACTCTGACATTTCTTGGCCCCTCTCTTGACGTAGCGTGGTTCATCTCATGTACCGGTCTTCATAGTTGCCAATAGGGTAATATTGTTCCTTGACGACATCTATGAAGGATTCCTAAGTGGGTCTAGGGTTCCTTATTCATTAGCAGTTGGAAGCTTGATGTATTTGATGGTTTTCACAAGACTAGATATTGCACTTGTAGTGGGAGTTGTGAGAAGGTATATGAACATTCTAGGTAAAGAACATTGGGAGGTAGTAAATTGGATTCTCGGGTATTTGAGAGGTACTGCTACTCATGCATTATGTTTTGGAGGTTCAAACACTATTCTACATGGATATTTTGATTCGGATATGGTAGATGATAAAGATAGTAGGAGGAGCACCCCAGGGTATGTTTTTACTATAGTTGGAACAATAATAAGTTGGATTTCAAAACTGCAAAAGGTTGTTTCACTTTCAACAATGTAAGCAGAGTATGTTGTCACTATAGAGGCTAGTAAAGAGATGATTTGGTTACAAAGGTTTATGGAGGAATTGGGAAAGAAGCAGGAGAATAAAAAGTTGTACCGTGACAATGAAAGTGTCATTCATATTGCAAAGAAATAAACTTTTCATTCAAATACTAAGCATATACAACTCATGTACCATTTCATATGCCCCATCTTGGAAGATAGACATTTGAAGTTGGAAAAGATACATACTAGCTAGAATTGTGTAGACATGTTAACAAAGGGAGTAACCAGGGAGAAACTGAGTTCCTGCTCAATTTTAGTTGGCCTTCAAGCATGAAGGTGAAGATGAGAAATTTTCCAGGTCCAAGGTGGAGTATATTCCAGTAGGTACAACAGTAGTGGAGTTGTTATGATCAATCTCCAAGTGGGAGATTATTGGTTGTGGAGCCCGATTATCTTCCTGATTCAGAGGTTTGTTTCAGCCATTCTTGGACCCCATTCCCTAATGGGGGGTGTGGGGGGGATTTCCCCCCCACAACTGTCGCCAAGGGAGTCCATGGGGGGTGGCAACAATTTTTGTAGATCCCCCTAGCAAGGTATTCAGAGGCAACACCCCCGAAGTGAAATATTGGGAAAATTTTCCTTGTAAAAGATTATAATTTTGTAATCAATCTGGATTGTTCATTATAAGGTCGTAGATCTAACAGTAGGATTTATTTTAGGTATTTTTTCCCTGGAAGGAAACCCTCTTTTATGAGGGAATTGTATTGCGACTGTGTATGTGTGCGAATATTGTATTTTGAGAGAGGAGACTGTGAGAAAAAAAAGAGGAAGTTACAACGGGGATGTTGTAGGTTGTATCCCTTCATTTTGTTGGATAATAATAAGGAAGGACCTGAAAATTTCTCTGGTGGACGTAGCCCACATTGGGTGAACCACATATATATGTCTCTCTATTGTATTGTCTATATTCTGTGTTTTATTTCCGCATTTGTTTTATTTTATTGCTCCGCAATCTTGTTTGTCTAACAAAACCTTTATTCAACAATCTACATAAATTACATAGATAATGACAATGATGAAACTATGTTCTCAACTAAGCAAGTTGAACTATGTTTATAACATTCAAAAAGGAAAAGTGTTAGGGACCCTAGCTCTTCCATCCTGAGCCATATAAATAATAAAGTACTTTGGATTCCTTTATAGACGACCTCTAAGCAACTCTATCAATAAGATTCATAATTTCTAGGAAGTTGTATAACTACTCCCCCCAAACTCAATTGTAGCTAAGATTGGGGGATTATTGCTTTTCTTCTTTATCTAGATTTGATTTAAAATATAGTTTGGATTTGTGATTTAAATTCCCCATGTATTTAGTGGTTGTCTTCTGAGCTAACTAAAATTCCTAGTCACCCTCGTGAGCTGAGGTGACATGATCCCATAATTTACACTCTGTTAATTCCTAATTAGAATGCATTGCAGTTTTAGAGGTGGAGTAGTCACATAAGGATCAAGTCTCTTCATGTTGGAAAAAACATGGGATTTGTTCCAAGATACACAAATCAAGCTCTGCAATGACATTATGTTTCCAATCATTATTAATGCATACTATTCCAATCAACACATTAGAGTCAAATAATAAGCTAAACCATGCATTCATCATATTCTTCTTAATTAACCCAATCACATTATGTTAAATATCATATGTCAAACAATATCTAAGTTGGTTATTCAAGCAAGAGATTTCAAATGTCTTAGGTCTTTGAGGCTAATAGGTAGTGATTATAACAAAAATACACATGGAAAAGATGAGTAACATATGATAAACATGGGGCTCATCAGTGTTCCTATACAAAAAAAGTGGCATATTGTCCTTTGTGTGAATTTGTTTCCACTCTAATAGCCCCCCCCCCCC
>JASDQU010353747.1:0-12077 GCA_032191745.1 Picea mariana
GGAAATTCATATTTGATTTCCCCCATCTAGTCCAAAGAGATGATGAAAGGAAATTCAAAAATGATTTCCCTCGTCTCAGCATTTAAATGCATAAATATATTTCGAAGTGGTGAAAGGAAATTCAGTAAAAAGGGCCAGATAACTTCACCGGGGTACCGAACAGGCTCGCTGACAGTGAAGCAATATCTGAGATATCTGTAAGGCTGTCATACATGAATCTCACTCTACTCTGGTAATCAACTTTCTTGAAACCCGATCTGCACCCCAAGTTCAGACAGGGCTCCCCGATTAAAAAATATGTAATTTACCTCGTTTGATGCAAGCCAAAATACACAATATCTGTTGGATTTCCTAGGACTATTTTGATTGTCTTAAGGCAGAACTAAATCCAGTAACAAGAAAGAAAAATTCATGAAAGGGGCTGCAGCTAAGTTTGAAACGCATTTGAGTGTTGAAAGGCTTTTCAGAAGTAAAAGATGAAATCTCTTCTTCCCTCCGTATCCCCTTTCCTTAAGAAAGTTTCGTAGAAGTAAAACCAATGACTCCATTTACCCAATAAAGAAATGTGGTCTATTGTTCTTCCCGTCTCACAGGAAGACGGGATCCCTAGTTGGAGCCTATGTTGGAGCCACCTTTCTCAATTGGTTTAAATGTAATTCTTAAAATCAAAGGTTGGCCTTTAAGTTGTCTTTTACTTCATGACCTTTACCCACTGAAAATATCAGTAGTCCTAATATGCGAAGTGGCGATGGTCGTTGTACTCCTAAGCCATTGCCATTTAACCGTTCAACAAGATTTTTCACTTTTATATACCTCAGGATATCGCGTTTCGGGAGTTACAAGTCACACGGTTTCCAAGCCTCGATGCGGGAACTCGTGAAACAACCTTGAAAGCTTACCCAGGTTAGCACCGAGAGTAAAGTTCCTTAAACCTTAGTTAAGTGTTGTCGGGATTTCATGTCTCGACGATCGCTCTCCCCAAATATCTTACCGTCATAATTCCGATAGGCGAAGTTGCGAGATAGTTTCAAAAGCCACCCGAGTTAGTGTCAGGGGTAAGTCATTTTAAACCGTAGTTAAAAACAATGTCAGGGTTTCGCAACTCAGCATTCACTCTTCCAAGAAACTAAACCTTCGTAGCCCTGAGTCGCAAAATCAAGATATTAATTAAACACTGATTAATTAAACGCTTAATCCGGATCACATTTTTTCTTAACCAGATCGCGTCATCACAATCTCGGGTTTTAGGGGCTCGAAGGATAGGAGTGAAATCTTTCGATACAGCGAACGCTGAAAAGGGCGATTAAAGTTTAAATAAAACCTAATTAAAGAAGCTAAGCCAGATTAATCATTGAATTAATACAAATATTAACACGCATCGTCTACGGGTTAAATTTAAATGTTTTTTGCGCTAACTTGTGTCACGACCCGTCAAAATTTATGGCATTTATTTGAAATAAGGTGAAGTGATAGGTAAAGATATTGGTTTTATTGCTAAATCTTTCTCAAAAAATGATTTGACCGTTCTGTTCATAAGGACGTCGGGGTTTTAAATGGTCGAGATATAGAGTTCTTTTTCTCATTGTTTCAAATTTCATTTCTATCTTGCGCAAAGAATCTTTTCTCACCAGGCTAATTTCTGTATGTATACACATTTTTACTACAGGAGAGCTAATTCAGAGTCCTCTATCATGGCTCCATGAAAAGCATTCAAGGCGATTGTTGAGAATTCAGGGAAAGGCTCAAATAATGTTTCTGTACTTCACCCCAAAGTATTGATTCTGTCAAAACCTGGTCATACGTCTCTGAGGTTCTTCAGTCTGAATTGGTGAACTTTTCAGATGATTCCAGTGATAATGAGAAGGATGATTTGGCCACCAAATACAAAATCATCATTCAAGCAGAGATGCATAAGATAGCGGCCATGCCATGACTCCTTCCCTATTATGATATGATCTGATGGGCACTAGATCATGTGGATATCCCGACCAGAACTATTATCAGCGAGAAGAAGGTGACCATTGGGACTTTTAGACCAGAACATTTGTAGGCAATGTACCAATTGTCACCCACACCAAACTTCTCACACAATGTCAAGTTTCTAGAAGGTTTTAAGTGGAAAGAATGTGAGCAATACGGCAGAAACTTGTCTGATCTGATCAAGGATTGGGTCTCGCACCCCACAAAGTTCAGGGCAGATGGTAATGGATTTTATTCAATCTCTTCCTTGGAACCGCAATTCAAATATATAGCAATGATGACATGTAGGTTGTATGGGAAGGAGGATACCACACATTTTTTTCTCCCATGGGTGCCTCTGATTCATACAGTCGTTGAAGGTTGTTCATTCGACTGGGCCAAATTATTGTTAGACATTTTAACTAGTCGGATTACAGAATATCGGATGCAAAGGGAAAATGGGAAGGCTGCTTCATTTTTTATGTTCGCCTACATCATGGATGTTGTTTGTTTCATGACGCCTTTCCCTCTAATGAGCTGGAGCAGGACCCCATCTGAGGCTAAGCCTATCCATGTCTACCACTCAAAAATTTGGGAAGATAAGGCCACAAAATTCATATATGAAATTTTCAATTGGGTAATGGTACAAATGCATGTCTCCATCTTCAGCAACCCACTGCCCAGGATTTCAGATAGCATCGCCACCAACTTGAGCAACATGGCCGACTAGTACATAGAGGTGGAATTTTCATACATGAGGGTTTTCGGCACCTTTGTTCCCCCCTATGTTCTACCATTATTCATACCAGACAGGCTAGTTTGCCGTGAAATCGCTAGGCAAACTGTGATTGGCGGAATAAGAAAAGAGCTTAAAGGATTTTCAAAGAAGGTATGGCCACCCTTCCCCATTCATTTGAATACATATTCTTTATTAGATTTCAGACACGCAAAAGCCGAGGCAACGGCTTTGGAGTATATTAAATTGGTCCACATTGAGTTCAAGAAGCATGACCCACAAAGGATCGTGGGTAATCACATGGCGAGTTGTGGCCTTAAAAGGTATGAATATGAGAATTCATCTCATGACGACATCTTCCGAGGGGAAATATCCTATGTCGAGGTCCTAAGTTGGATTCAAACCCCATCACCCAAGGAGATGGTTGATTTCTTCAAATTTCAGGAACACCGGCGGAGCTGCCTTCCCCCAGTCTTATAGGGTAAGAACTCGCCGACTGCAAATGTATAGCAAACGGAAGCCAAGGGCTCAAAAGATTCAGTACCTAACCAAGAGGAACACGAGGAAAAGAAGAAGCAAACCGGGGGCCCGAAACAAGAAGCCGAGATCCCCAACCCTCCAAGCAAGCTAGCCTCGGTTGTTACCCCGGGGAAATCATCCAAGCAAATCAGCAGCCCCATCATTTCTATTACTCCCCTATAGTCCACAAAGGGGATCCCAGACGCAGGATGGATTTTTAGCGAAGAACTAACGCCCATACTATGGAAGAGTTTCCTTCGAATGAATTTTTCTTTGATAAGAAGAGAAAGGTCATTGTGAAACAAGAACTTTATTAAGAAGCAAGCATGGTAGCCAAGAAATTTAAAATCCTTGCTAATGGGAGAGTCATGAAAAAATAGGAATTTGCAACTCAGATAGAAGGGACGTTGGGGGATTTTTCTACATCCAACCAATATTCTGTCGAGTCCCTAAAAGAACAGTTGAAGCAGAAAAACCACTTGATCAAAACTTTCGAGGCTGAGATGGCTACAATAGAGGCAGCTTTCAGAGATCAGGCGAACACAGGTATACAGAAAGCTAGAGAAGTTGATCAAAAGGAAATCAAACGGCTCAAATCTGATCTCAAACAAACATAGCAGGCTGTCCAGACCAACGAATCATAGATAAGCCAGCAAGAGGAATTGATAGGGCAATTACAGGCCAAATTAAATTTCTCCGAAAGTCAGGTGATAGATATCGGGATATTCCAATCCCAAGCCATAGAAATTCGAAAAAGAGTGTCGGAAGCTCAGTAAGATTTACTTGCTAAATTAGAGACCATTCAAAACCTCTGCCAAATCATTGATCAAGTGTTGGAAGACATCTCCTTGAGAGAAAGAGAAGTTGGGGCGGCTCGGGTCATTTTCCAAGAGGTTGTTATAGCCATGACGAAAAAGGAAATGGGAACCTTTGTGAACCTAAAGACGTAAGGAACCTTTGTGAAGAAACTCTCGAGGTGATAGATGAAAGTTTGTTGGGTCTTGATAGTGAAAGTAGCACTGGGAAACTAGGCCAGGTGGATATAGCCAAGCACCTGCTCAACATCAAGGAGAATGAGGAAAGAGAGCAGGTTGAAATAACACAGGTAACCCAAACAGATATAATCCAAGTAGATAAGTGGCTAATAAAGCCAAGTGTACTGTTATGTTCTATCACGACTAAAGACCGACAAATAGGAGGAAGGTTTCCACATTTAGCGAAGGATTGTTACACCTTCGAGGAAAACAACCAAGCGGAACCTTCCAGGTTGATAACCCAGTTGGTGGAGAGGTGCGTCACTTCCACACAGTAGACAAAGGGGCAGTTTTCGGGTACCAAATAATGACATGTGTTTGCCTGTTCTATTTTTAGAACCCGAAGTTTAAAGAAAGGAAGGTACTCCATCCGCCCGAAAGAGGACAAATATAAAGAATTGAAATGCAGAAATCTCCTTTTTGTAACCGAAAAAACTCCTAGAACGATTGAGATTCTAGCATGTAGAAGTTTGTATAAATATGAAATTAGAAGAAAGAAAATAGGCTGGACCTTTTTGGTCGATTGTAATAGAGACTCTCTCCTTTTGGAAATTAATACAAAGCAATCCGAAGACTCATGATTCCATCAAGACTATGTTATGAGTTTGTTTCCTCTGTGATTTCATATTCAATTTTAGTTCGCATATATATGTCTGATGAATGTTTCACTGCAATTTAGTAAAACCTCTACCGTGGTGATAAATTTTTAGTTGTCTATATTGTTTACATCTTTTCCCCTGTATCATATATGAGCAGGTACAAGACCTGTGAACTCTTTAGATCTTCATATTTTATGCTTCGTCAAATTTATTCTCATCTTTTTCTTCTTCTGTTTACAGGGTGAGATTCTCCCTTGATAGGAGCCTCGCATTATAGATAGCTTAATGTTTTTCTCACATTTCACGCACCATTTATTTAAAAGATAACTCAGTTACGAGAAAAGGCCTTTGGTTTGCACTTTATCATCAATATCGGATTCAAAAGTTCTCTTTTATATGATCAAATTGATACAGCATCAAAAACCTCGAACTCTCCTTTAATTTTTCTGTTCCTCTATGACTGTCCATGTTGCAAGACAGCCTATTATTGAACCCGTCTTGTCAGACCAAACCCATATCACTTTGAACCTTTTTGATACCATACTTAAAATAGCTACCACTCGGGTAAAACTTGAACATTCACGGGTCGCGATTGAACGGGATATAAGCATCCAAGAATAGTTGGAAGCGAGACAGCGACAACCTAGAAATCACCCTTACCTTCCTTTCCCGAAGGTTGATTCTTCCCCTTTTTTATCCTTTATTCACTTTTGGATGCCTAGACACTGTACTTTCTAAGCCTTAAGTATAGACTCTGGAACAACACTAACAATAGATCCCACCCTGCCGACACCGAAAAATATCAAGGATTGGCGATCAACGATAAGCCTAACCAAGTGCTCCCGGATCAACTCTCTTGAAATTTTTCCGATCTCGAAAGTGCATCGGGGATCAGCGATTGGAGATGTGTCAATGCGGAAATTTTCAGTGATTTAACTCTTTGAGATTTCTCCGATCCCGAACCAACGCATCCATCATTGGTTATCAGGATTTTATCATGTCTCATGTCAATGTTCAGTACTCTCTATCCCATTGTCGTCGATGGGAATCGGTTATCTCCTGAATCTGCGTGGAGAATTACTACTACAAACCTATTCTGTATTTTACCGACACCGATGGTGCATCAACGATCGCTGATTATTATTACTATGTGGCCATTTTATATTCTTGTATTTTTCCGGCGCCGAACACAAGAGAGCTTGTCACAATGTTAGCTGTAGATTCTTAGTTAGAATGCCAAGTTCTTTTAGACACAAGGTTTCATTTAACAAGTTCAAACAAATCCTATTTGATCGATAAGAGTCATGAAACAAAATAAACCATCCCTCCATATTGAACTCAATTCAGATAGTAAACAAAAGAAAACAAGTGGTACCCAAAAGTGACAGAAATTCATAAAATCTTTTAGGGTGTGTTGAGTGCTCAACAGAGGGCTCAACAACAAATCTTCTATCTGCTATATTGTTGTTGGTGAACTTGAAGGTTTTGAATGGTTTATCAAACACATGTTTCACACAGACCCTAAGGTATGTAATGTATTATTTATGTCATGCTAACATGTACATAAAGGTTGACTATTTTTCTATATTGTTATTGTTCATTAATTTGTAAAGTAGTGATGTGATATTTATGATTAATATTTTTTACATTGATTTTTTTTTTTGAATAGTGTATATTGTTAAGTAAAGTTCTATTACCACCGTCAAATATTTTACCACACACATATCGAGAAATATATGTGATTATGAAAGAAATGGGAATGGAGTATTAATTTATTGATGCATGTCCTAATGATCATATCATATACTATGGACAATATGCATCATAAAATTAATGTCCACAATGTCAAATAAGTAGATATCGATCCGATCAAGCATCAAAAAAAGGTGCCTCATAAAGTTCTTCGTTATATTCCCATAACTCCATGTTACCAATGGTTGTTCAGGTGCCAAAATATAGCACAATTTATGGATTTACATGCAAAGAACAGAAGTGAAGACAATGTTCTTTGAATGCCTGTAAATGGTTCTGCATTGAAGAATATCAAAGATAAATGGCCATTTTTTAAGGAAGATCCTCGTAATGCTAGATTTTCATTGGCAGTTGATGGTGTCAATCCTTTTGGAGAGCTTTGTTCTCCTTACTTAGTGTGAATCATTTTTGTTATAAACAATAACCTTCCTCCTTGGATGTCGATAAAGAGAGAGCACACAATGTTGGCAATGATTGTTCCAGGTATTTAATTAACTTGTCTTTATTTACTTGAAAGTATGACATAATATTTCATTTCTTTGTTTCGTGAATGAAAATTATATATTTTATATATAAGGATGTATAACTAAATATAATTAATGTATGTATGTTGAACCAATTAGGTAAGTACCAAGTTAAAGATATGAATGTATATATTGAGCCTCTTATCGATGAGTTTTTGAATTTATGAGTTGGCATCACTATGTATGACATCTCTAGACCATTGGGACATCTCTAGACCACCAGGGCATACTTGTAGGTCTTCAAACAAAGGGTAAATTTGCATGTTTAGATTGTGGTTCTAGGATAAAATCTCGTCATTCAAAAAGTTTAGGAAAGGAGGTGCTTGATGAGTATAGGAACTTTCTGCCTAAGAACCATAGTTATCAAACTACCGAGAAAGCAAAATTCAATGGTAAAGAAGAGAATGGAAAAAAAAACATGAAGAATGACACATCACTTATGGAAGTTGGAATATAATAGAAATCGTCAAGGTATGCAAATTATTTATGTATCATATATATATAAATCTTATGGTTTTTTTTTTCAGTGAATTTTATTCAACGCGGTACCTAGCTATATTGATTAATTAGTGTTAATGTGATTTCGTTTATGTTTCATGAATGTCGTTAAGGCATGAATGGGCTTCCACAAGGAGTGAAAAGTTACCCCATACAATTTAGTAGGTTTCCCTACTACGAGCACCTACAAATAGTTCATTTGTTTGATACAATGCATATTGGGAGGAATATAACAGAATTGTTATGGAAAATTTTATATGGAAGGACTGACAAAAAAAGAATTGGAAAGATTTGTAGTGACATCCAGGAAGCTAATCACGCATTGCAAAGTGTGATTATTAATTCTAATGGTGATGGTCGAGAAAAAAATATTGGTGTTCCATGGTTATTAACAAAGCAACAAAGCAATGTTGTAAAAGAGGTCATTCAGAAAGTTAGGTTTTTGGCGGGGTTTTTGTCAAACATACAAAATATCTTAATGAAAAAATGTGATTTTGGTGGGGTTAAAACACATGATTGGCATACATTCATTAAGGTAATTATTAGGTATATTAACATATTGGTATACATCGTTTTAGTAAAAAAAAATTTCTTATTTGGAAACAAATATTAATGATTTTCTTTTGGTTACAATATGTTCTACCTCTATCTCTCCCAGACAGCTTTGAAAACAACATAAAACAAGTTATATATGATCTTGGAAAACACATGAGATAAGTAATGTAGTTTAATATGGAAAATGTTTCTTCAGTGCTTTTTAGAATAACTTATTGACATATTCTATTTTATCTGCAATTTTGATATATGCCTTGATATTGTTCAAACCTGTTATTTTCTTGCATCATTTGTAGGTGGATTTCATCTAAAGAAATCCATAAAGAAGATATAAGGTATTGGAAGAGAGAAATTCCCCAACTAATGTGTGAAATGCAGAAGTATCTACATCCAACATTTTTCAATGCACAAAAACACTACCTCATACACCAAGTTGAGGAGATTGAATTATGTGGACCAGTACACACAAGGTCGATGTGGATGGTGGAGAGGAAGTTGAAGTCATTGAAGGCTTTTGTTAGACAAAGAGAATGTATTGAGGGTTCTATGGTGGAGGGCTATATGGTATATCAATGCATGGTGTATATTAGTCAATATCTTCCTAAATTAGCAGAAAATATGAATGTGCCTCGCATTTGGCATCTCGACTCCATCAACAAATTTGAAGGGGAGGTCCTATTGGGGAAAGGTAGAATTAGGACCATGAAAGGTAATTAGATGTTGTAGATTTAATATATTATAGATTTAAGTTTTCAATTTTATATTATCATACTCATTAATTTATTTTTATTCCATCAACTATATCAAACTTTCCCAATGATAGCTAATTATTTATATTGAGTTGTTATTTTTTTCATATAGTTGGTCAAGAGTGGGATGCTCTACGTTTATACATTACAAACAATATTGATTGGATGTAGTATTGGATAGAACGATGTGAAGAATACTATGGCAGGTTATCATGGGAAGGGGTCAGTGAGATGATTAAAACAGTGCATCTTTATCGACATGAAATTATTGATCTTACGCAAAGGGAAATTGATTTAGCCTTTGGTTTAAAAGATAAAAAGGCAAGTATATTAGCCCACATTTTTATAGTTATTTCACATTACATCAATTTATTTGGTTTGTTTATTTTTTGAAAAATATATTTACTAAGTCCATATTATATGACGTTTACTAATTGACAATGCATTTTTTACTTGTTGTCCATGTTGCAGTTGAAACACCACAAGGCTATGTGGTGTAATGGTCATCAATTTCGTATTAAAAAGTTGAATGATAAGATGAAAGCATTAGATTGCGGGATAAATGAAGTGTTTAAGGTCACTAATGTTTCCTCTAGAGGTGATAGGAATCCAGAAGAAATTGAAAATATGTCTTATGGGTATTTGGAGGATATAATTCAGTGTGATTTTAATTCCTTTAAAATAGTTTTGTTTGAGGTCATGTGGTATAAGCTACGGATGCATGAATGTGATCCTAAAAGAACTATTATTGAGCATGATAATGGTGTTATGATCAAAATACTCAAAATATCATAAAATAACAGAAGTACACACCATGTACAAAATGTCAACGTGGAGCACAACTCCAATATATATAAGTTACACAATAAATCCTTAAAGAATAGGGGACCCCCCTCCAAATAACCAAATACCTTTCATACTTCACAATTCACTTATCAATAATGAATACATGATCTCTTATATATATCTACTCACACTTGCACATGAGCCCCTTTATCACTAGGTTGACCCTATTACATATGTATTTACACATTACATGTACATTTAGGCCCATATATGCCCCCCTTTGGGGTCATATCATATAAATTTAGCCATATATATGCCCCCCTTGGGTCATAACATAATACCCTCCTTCAAAAATCTTTGTCCTCAAAGATTTACATTTAAAGGCTTCACAGGTGATGAAACCAAGTAATATGATTTTCTTATGTTCCTGCTTTCTTCATTCCATTGTTGATGATCTATCCATCCAAAATCAATTCTTTTTGGTCTTAATCCTTGGTGTATAGTTGTTGAATAATTTTATTTCCTTTTATTCCATGTATTTTTGTTGAAGCTTCTCTAATTTGTAGTCATTGTCGGTCTCTGATAATATCTTGTTGAAGAGTATTTTGGCTATTCCTTGTTCCATGAATATTGACATGTATTCCATCTTCTTCCTTCATAATGTTGATATCGTCCTTCTTGTCTTCCTTGAAATGCTTCTTGGTAATGAGGGTGTCGATACAGTTTCACATTTGATGGTCTTCCTTCACTCTGCACATGCATTTCATCTATCTTCTTTTCAGCGACAATGGAATCCTCGATCATCTTTGCTTGGTCTTTGAGTACTCTATCCTTCAAGATAATACCATCATATTTGGTATGTACATCCTCTAGATGGAGTTCAACTTCTTCAAGTATATTTTGTTGACCTTCTTGAATCTTCTCTTATTTCTCCTTTTGAAACTTCCAGGTGACCCCATCTATCAAATTATGATGTCCTACTTCAATTCTGGCTTGCATTTCTAACTTAACCTCCTCCATATTTAAGGATTCCTCAACCTTCTTGCAAATTTCCTCTTGTAGTCTTTTGGTATATTCTTCATCCAAGATTATTCTTTCTTCTTTATTTTGACAATTCTTATTTTCTTCTTTCAATCTCTTAACCTCATCCAATATTTTTTTATTATGGCTTTGTAATCTACATATCTCTTCATCTTTCTTTTTTAAATATTCCTTTGATTCATCTTTTCCCCACTTGCCTTTTCTAGTATTTTCTTGCTTTAGGTTCTTAACCTCCTTAAGGAGTGATTAATTAAGGGATATTATCTTAGATAGATACTCACCCTTATTCTTAATATCTTCTTTTGCTTCTTTTAATTCATCTTTAATTCTATACATTTCCTCCATTTTTGTATCCCCAATCCATTTATCTGAGAATATTTTTTCAAATTCTTCCCATGTGGAGTGGAGTCTAGTATCTTCATCAAGGCTTCTACTCCACTTATGAGCTTCACCTGAAAAAGAAAATATAACCCAAAAGGACCTATACCAATCCTCATACAATATTCCTTTACCCTCATCAACCATTCTTTGGGACTGATTTCATCTTTATCTTCATCTCCACTAAAGTTAGGCATTGTCATTGATTCTTAATTGAGGTCTAACCCCAATCCTTGATTTCCAACCTCTGTATATTAAGGATAAATGTCTCAAATAGTTATAATCCTTGTTCCAATATTCTCTTATGTGTGTTATCTTTCCAATGTATTTTGAATCAGCTCAATCGGACATTTCAATCAAAAGTTATGCTAGTTTTAAGTGAACATACCTTTGAAACCCTCATATGGAGTCTGTCCTCCTGGCCGACCTTACTTATGATGTAGCTCTGCAATTTCGGCCCTTCTCAGTCTCAAATTGTGACCTATAGTACTCTGAAATTTATTCTCTTCAATTCCATAGTTTTGACCAAAATTGGATGTTCCAAGTGGAATTTATGATAACTTCCCCACACTTTGCTGATTTTTGGCCTTTCCGGTAGAGATAACTTGTACAGCGTGCGTTGTGCACAATAATTGATATACAATTCTAAACATTGTACCATACATACTATGATCTATCCACTATTCAATGCAACTAGTCTCACTCAATTTTGATCCTCTATGAATAAGTTATGCTTGTTTTACCCACAACACATGTTTGAGACTAGTCAATAGGACTAGTCAGATACCCTAAATTCCACAGGGTGTATCTACCAAATTAGGATGCCCCAGAAGCTGAAATTTTTATCACAGATACCTTGATAATTTATATGAATATTCTTTGGCTTTCAGGTTCTGAAACGTTACAGAAAGAGTTTTATAGAAAAAAAATTGTGATGACTAAATTCA
>JASDQU010353762.1:0-12077 GCA_032191745.1 Picea mariana
TAGAATTTTTGTTACAACCATGTCCATATCTTATATATATTTTGTCTTCAATGGGGTTAGGTGATGGGTTACATAAGAAGAAGGAACACAACTTCTTCTCTCTAGGTAAGGAAGTATATTATTTAGAGATAATCCATTTTTAAACTTTTGTATATTTATCATTTTTATGCCCTTTTTCCTTAATATGAAAAGATTTACAATGGTATTTAACCTTGTAAAATGCGGGTTTTCATCTATTTGTTTAACAATTATCATTGGAACCTAACCCGTTCTCAGAAAAGAGTTACAATTAACTATGGAAATGAATGTGAAACATTAAGCCATCAATAATAATGGGTAGGAGCTATAAACTCTCAACTCTTTTTTTTCGGATCTATTATAAGAAGACATTCTGATTATTATTATATACACTATTGATTTTCCACAAATCCTAAAGCTTTGTGTTTGTTTTTATATGCCCAAATATGGACTTAATAACCTTTTTCGTACCGAACTCAATGGATGCTTGGAAAATACTCAGGTATGTTTAACCGGTTGACTAAGCTTATAGGTTATAAGGCTTCAAGCTTACTTCCTTGAATTTTACATGTTTCTTCAATGCTAATATCCGGGGACTTATATATTATATTGATTAGACCTTTGGGTCGCCATGATAAATTTTTTATGACGTTTCTGTAATAGAGTGGGAATGCTCTTTAGATTCAGCGGAAAACAATATTTTTCTACTGTAATATACAGATTGTTAACAAGGACTTTATATAATATATATTTCCTTTTTTTTGTACAATTATTATTTTGCCTCTATCTATTGATTTGGGCTATGTACTGCACATATTGTAATATATTCTTATAGTTTTAGTTGAAATGAATATCATCATATTTTTCAATTAATTTTATTAACGAGAATCACTATATAAATATGGCTTTCTCTATTTGTGTATTTATTTTTGTATTTACTATATAAATTTTTCTCTCTCTATATTTTTATCCAATGGTATATACTTTTGTGTAATTTAATTTATTTAGATCAAAATATATTTATTTGTTGTACATTTACCCATGTTTTCAAAACATGTAACTACTAGATTAATACTATATCTGGTTAGATATATAATCCAATATATTATAACAACCATTTCTATTCTAAAATAAACCGTTTTCTTGCAAATTGTATATTTAGATTTCTAATCAGTAATTCAATGAAATTGTATTGTCTATAACATAATCATAACTCCATTTCTTTTTCAACATTCTTACTAATAAATAATAAATAAATAAAAAGAAAAACATGTGTAATCTCGCAGCCAATGAATGGGGAAAAATAATTTGAACATCATCATTCCTCCCAACATAATCCATAACAACCAATTTACTTTCTCTGAATACCCTCGATCCTGATTGCTAAACCACAAGGACGAAGATTGCAACTATCTCCTTCTTCACAATTTACTTCAGAGACAAAACTTCATTCTTTTTCCCAGTACTATGAACCACATCTGCTCATTCAATACGTATTCATCTTATTTGTTTTTCCTATGACTTTTGGTCATTTATGATCCACCTGCTCAAATCTAACTCTCACTTRAGTTCAACTCAAGTTCATTGCCACTTGGGCCTTTTACAATTGCCACTTTTCATTCCTCCTTGTGGGTTAGAAATCACTCTTCAAYGATTACCTTCATCKTTTTCTCCATTTATTAAATAATTATTCMTAAATACTTTACAAAATATATCGACCTTACTTGTTTAAAACTCATTCAAYGCAATGTTCAATAAAATACACRTAACAAAGTTTCTAATAAATTTAGAATTTGGGGMATTACAGTAGCCAACTCCATGGATGAATGTGCAAGATRCCAAGTGGATGGGGCATCCACAAAAAAGTATTTGATCAATGCCTATGCTTTCCTTGCTTTCCTAGCCTTGCCTTKCCTTTTCTTTCCTAGCCTTGCCTTGCATTCCCTTACCTTTCCTTGCCTTGCCATGCCTTTCCTTGACTTGCCATGCCATGCCTTTCCTTTCCTTCACTTTCCATGTCATTCCATGCCATGATTTGCGATGCCATACCATGCCATGCCTTTCCTTGCCATGCCTTTTCTTGCCATGTCTCTCCTTTCCATGCCATATCATGTCTTTCCATGTGGTACCTTGCCTTGCCTTTCCATTCCATGTAACATACCCAACCTCCTATTTGGGTATCGTTACCACATTATAATGTCTCCACTACTACAAACTCCCTAAATACATCTCTGATACCACTTTGTAACACCCACAACTTACTGTTGAACAATGACACTCCAAAAATCTAGTGCACATATTTTACACTATAACGTTAATATGCGCAGAAAGATGTGAGGTAAGGTGCATGACCCCAAGTTGGATCGTTCCACAAAAACTTTCCTCTTCAGAGGTGAGTTATAACAGTGGAATTAACACATAATGCAACTGCATGCACAATCATTCAGTGCACACAATTATTACTGTGTGTGTAACCACTTTGAACATATGGATACTACTACACATGTAATCGTTCTGGTGCTGCACGCAAATTTAGTTATCCTTGTGTGCATGGATATACTTCCCTGTGTGCACAACAATTCTAGCCTCTTGCGTGCATGGATTATTTCCCTGCGCACCCAAAAATTCTAGCCTTGCCTCAGAAACTCATGACCATTATTACAAAGGTAACTAATAGGAATACTTAATAACTAACATAATTTGCATGTGCAACAAAAATTATTGAATACAACATCATGCTTACATGTACAAGCAACATCGTACAAAATAAGTACAATTAATTATATGCAACATCATTCAAAAAATAAACCCATATCAGACATAGATAATTAAGAACATGGTAAATTATAAAAGAACATAAAGGACACTTATCTTTTTATAAATATTCACCAACTACACACAGAGCTTAGACATTCCTCCCAACCATGGACTTTGTTGCTCATATACTTTCAACAATAGGTCACCCCTGAGCTCGGGATTATACTCCAACAAGGAAAAATGATTCCTAATGTCAGGATAAGGTATGATAATTAACATAATTGCTTAGTACAAGGTGCTCAACTGTTGCAACTAGCCTACAATATCTCATTCGCCACATGTCTGTCCCACCCTAGGAGGTGTGCCCCTTCTCTACTCAACAATCCCCCAGTTTCCCTACTTCCCTTCTAGGGATTCAATAAGAGGCCATATAGGAAGTCTCAGAGCCCTGTAACTAATTCCCAATGCACCAGGGAACAATTCCTAGAAAATATATCACCCGGAGATATTGCTCATGAGCATAAAAAACCGCCTCTTTGACAACAAGACTCTAATTACTAGATGGAAAAATACCTTTCCAAGAGTTTCTTTGTAGATAAGGTATTGTCCATTTCCCATTCATATGTTTCGACCGATGAGGAAAAATGAGTGAAAAAACCCCCAGAATGCACTAAGGTTCAACCATATATTTGCATGGTCATAATTGGACACTTGTCACCTTCATAATTATCTTTAACTACTTGGTGACTCATTCCTATCCCTTGGGAACTTAGGATAAATAAATATACATAAGTTATACTTTTTCATAAATATTAATAAAACATTCCCTTGGACTTAAGCCCTCCCTTTCCCCTTTTCGGTGGATTTTAGCCCCTCGTATTTTTGTGTCTGATTGATCTATGCCCAACGATGTGATTTTATTAATAATTTGAGTGTGATTACATTTTAAAAGGATAGGTGCACTGGCCTTTTTTCTTCCCATCTAACTAGCCCAATAACCACAAAGGCTCTCTAACCTCAATTACATATGCATATATATAAACTTGATCTAATGCACACTTCAAGATAATCACCACAGACTTACTCAAGTGCGCACAACAGTATGGAATGTGTGCACCCTTCCCTTGATGTGAAATTCATGCGCACTTACTCAGGGGCATACAACACTATAGAATTTGCACTTTCTTTCTCTAGAAAACAATGATCACGCACTACTCAGGTGCTTGAAAAACTAAATGAACACTTGGTGCCAATGACTCACCAACCTAAATGTACATTTACATTTTCATCTACAATTGGTGTTCAGATTAGGGGCATTACATTCCCTTCCCCTTTATTTATGCACTGTCCTTAGTGCATTATATACACATGTACATACAAAAATTTCAAAAGTCTTCAAAAATATGTGGGTACTCTTCCTGCATAACATTTCCGTGCTCCCAAGTTGCATCTTCAGGACTATACCAGGTCCATTAGACCTTTACTATGTCCATAGCTCGTGTTGTTTCTATTTCATCACTTGGGTGAGAAAAAAAAGGGCACTTGCATGTCTAGTTGGGCATGCTAGAAAAGACATAGGTTAGTGCATAAGTTAAACAATCCAAGAACATGAAATAAACAAGTAAACAAACTAAAAACAACTAAGGAAATAAAAATAGAATGCATAAGAAACTTTGAACCAACAAAAACCAACCAATGACCAAGATTATGCCACCAATGGATAACTATATTAGTTGGCAAAACACCATAGATAAATGAGGACGTATGAGTCCCCTCTTCCTCCTTGGGAGGGCTCTTGAGTTCCCTAATGGAGATATCTTCTTACAATGGTAGAAAAGAAATCAAATGATGAAGAAAACAATACCTATTCCCTCAAGAGGTGAGTGGAATGGCCTATTGGAATGTTGCTAGAATGCTCCAAGGAGAAAAGAGGATTCTCAAGGGAGGATTGAGGTAACATAAAAATACTATGAAAATATTAATTTCTTAGTGCACACATGGTTGTTGGTGTCTAAATATGTCCTAAAAACAACCTTAGTTTAGCATTAATTTATCAACCCGGAGATTCGTCTTTTATCTCAAGAATATCAGCAAAGTCTATGCAAGTAGCCTAAAATCGTGTAGCTAAACCAAATTTGATTTCATCAACAATCAAGTTCCTCAAACGTTCACCAAAGATCCTAAGAACTAAATGGAATTGAAATCTGATTACTAAGATGCTGTAAAATGGAAAGGAACTAATTAATCTATTGAATTCACTTAACTAGAAAGCAGTAATTGAATCTAAGTAAGGACTTGCAGAATTAACTATCAATTATGAATTCTGATTACTGGAAAGGAAATAACGAATTACTCTATCTACAGAAAGAAACAACAATTATAATCTAATCGGAAGGGACAACTAAAGTAACTTTTCCAAAAGGAACAACTATTGTAACTTTAATTGAAAGGAACAACTATTGTAACTTTAACCGAAAGGAACAACAATCATAAATCTAAGGAAAAGGAACAACGTAGATGAAAATGTGAGGAACTATCAAGCAATAACTTCAGAAAATAGAAATCATAATGGCAATCATTAATAACTGATGGAAATGTCTATCTTCTATACACAAACAATCATAAAATCATTAACACACTTATGCATTTATCCTTGGCTATTGTAAAAGAGATCTGAATCACAAAATAGAAATCAAACTTCTAACTGATACAATTATAGAACAAGATAATAGCTCCTTCAGACTAGGCCCTCAGTCTTCAGAATTACTGCTACGAGAAACTCAGAGCACAGAAATGATAAAAACACTCAAAACTTTCATTGATCCCATGGCTGGTAAAACATTTACAAAAACTGCTTGTGCAGAGTAATTCTGAGTCTAAATACTTGAATGCATGTTTTCCTCCTTTTTCTGGATCTATTACCCTCTTATATATTACAATAGTTTGGGTAAATCAAGCTATCATGAGGATCGAAAGATCCTCAGGATTGACTTACTATTATAAAATTACAATATAGAAAATGCATTATCTTCAAACTGCTTTGCGCCTAAAAAGTCTTCAACCTTCAATAGCTTGCGCATAGCCAAAATATCTTAGGTTATCTTTGACAGTTATTTATCCAATTCTGCAACAAAATCAAACCATTCCAATCATAAATTAGAATCTATTTAATAAAAATTTAATAACAACCCTAAGAAACATATTAATCATGTTCTTTCCTATCTATCCCTAACTATCTAAAGAATCAATCAAAATCATATCATGAACCATGGGAAAAAGGAAGATATTTATACCTTTTTTGTAATCCAACATACCCCCCAACTTACCTTCTTGCATGTCCTCATGCAAGATAGAGTCTTTCATGTAAACCARTTATATTGTAGGGAGGAAAAGTTGGTTCACCAGGTCTCCTGAAACTATGGTTTCTTTTGATTTCGTCAAAAATAACATCCTGTCTCTTTTTATTAATTTGATAATCCTTCTTGTAAACTTCTGGAGGAAACCAAAGAAGAGGGGGGTTATACCTGGATCCCATCCAAGYAGGTCCTTCCTCTTGGAGTAGTCTAGCATATCTTTCTACTCTTAAGGTTKCTGCAAAGAAATTACTAAATCCAAAGGGCTCTCTACTTTTAACCTCATTGGAGGATACATCCCACCTTAKCTTGGAAGCARCAAGAGCTTCTTCCTTGAATTCTCCAAATTATGTGATACCYGAGCGGATGGCATGTAAATGGATAGGAGCCAATGAGTCCACAATTCTTGCCCTTTTCATGAAGGTGTTGTGTCACATGATAGCTAGGAAGGATTTTGGAGGCTCTCCTCTAATCCAAAGATCTAAACCAGTTTCCCTATTTATGAACATTTTGTGAGCCTTACCCCATCTGACTTGGTTCCTAGTAAAGGACAGAAATGCCTAGAACTATATGTGCCCTATGAAGAGGCCAGGGTTGTCTCCTCTAACTTCGTCCAAAATGAGATTATGGAAATATAATTCACACAGAAGATATTGTACCTTCTCTTACTGATCTCTGAAACATGAAATAAATTCTGGAATAGTGGCAAATGAAATGGGTTTACCTACTCTGATGGCCTTCACTCTCAACAATAGATATCGTTCCAGCAAGAATTAAACATAATTAGTGGCAAGGGATTTGCAATTGATGGCATCAGAGTATACATCACATATGTGTTTGATTTGCTCTGAAGCTTCTTCCAATTGGGTTTGCACCTTTTTGGTCTTCTCTTGGGCTCTGGTAAGCGCAGCATAGGTCTCACCCTCTGTTGCTGTCATGTCCTTCAATTATTTAACAACCGTTTGATATTCAGTCCTAGTTACCATTTCATTTTGGTGTTGGACCAATGCCTGTTGTGCTTGTGTAAGTTCTGCTTTTAGTCTATCGATGATGACACTCTGTGCTTGAGATTGAGATGCTTGGTGTTCTTCCATAGAACTCATCTCTCCCATGGATTGAATCAATGCTTGCTGGGCTTGTCCCAATTCTTCTTTTAGCTTATGAATGATGGCACCCTGTGCTTGAGATTGAGATGCTTGATATTCATTCATTTATTTTCTGGAGAAAATTAATGCTTGCTAGGTCTGTGCAAGCTCTGCTTCCTGTCTATTCATGATAGTACTCTGTTCCTAGGACTGCTCTATTATCGTCAGTAATTCACCTTTGTTTTGAGTCAGGGTTTGCTAAGACTGCAATAGTTCTTTCTCTAGTCTCCTAATAGTAGCATTTTTCTCAAAAAGTTGACATGTTTCCTCTAAAATCAGAGTGTCTGTCTGTATCTCAGTATCAACCATATCTTGTGTTTCTACAAGAATTACATCTTTATCCTGAACTACTGCTTCTTCTACCATTAATTCCTCAAGATTTGTCTGTATTCCTATAGAAGTTGTACTAGCTTCTCTCTTAGGAAGAGGGTTTCTTCTTTGCATTCTGCCCTTTTTGTTCTTCTTTCTTATGTGGATCTTGTCTTCTAGTTCCAACTGTTTCCTCAAATCCTTGATAATCTCCTTGAGTTTTCCCACCTTCTGCTTTAACACCACAACCCTCTTAGCCTTCTTCTTCAACAATTTGTTTTCTTTCTTTAATTTCCTAATTTGTTTCTGGCTTTTGGTTGATTTCTATTTATGAGGGATCTCGAGGTCTTCTTCGTTTCATCCAATAGATGGTTGTCCCTCTGTTCCTTCCAAGTGCTCTGGTTTTCTAAGAGGGTCTCCTGTTTCAAAAAGAAATTCCTCCTGTGCTGTGTCATCTGGAAAAGACATTTCAATGTCAGGAAAGTCTTCAGCTGGTTTTGAAGAGGAGGCTAGTTCTGGTTCTTTTTCCAGATTATATTCATCTCTGTCAGTTAAGGTTCCTAAATTCCCCAAAACCTAAGTTATTTCTATCTCATAGCTCTTCAAAAAGTGTCTTGTCAGGTGCTCTGCTGCAAGTTGGGTGTCTCCTTGATTATCCTTTTGTGTTGTCTTCTCTGCTTGCTCAATTGCTTGAACATTTTCTTGTAAAGGTTGTTCTATGAAATTCTGAAGTTCTTCAGGGTGCTCTGTTGCATCCTGAACTGCTTTAGTTGTTTCTTGAGTTTGTTTGCTTCTCCTCCTTGTCCTAGGGGGGGATCTAAGAGAAACCATTGTTCTCTTCTTTCTTTTTGTTAATGCTTGTGTCTGTGAGGTCTGAGCCTCAGTGATTTGAGCAGGTTCTGCTACAACTTTGGTTTGAGGTGGTGGAATTTATCTTTGGGTGGTGGTCGCCTGCTCCAGTTGTCGAGGTCTATTGGCCCCAATCAAATTCTCCCAAGTCAACTAAGTTTGACTCAATTCTTTATCCACTATTAGTTTTACTAATCTGTGGTGGCTAATGACAGTAATAGGATCCTTGGACCTTTGTGTTCTTAATGCAACTTCATGTAGTATGGTATGTAAGAAAAAAGGTAGATCAAGTACTAACCATTTCTTCAAGGCTGCCAGCAATTTGAGATGGCATGGTTGAATTACATCATATCATCCATTGCAGGTGATGTAGCACTGAACTATCCCCACCAATTCCTTCCACGGTTCACTAAGGGTATTGGGATTAAGTCCCTTTCCTTTTTTATCCAATTCTTCCCCAGGTTCTATGAAATATTCCATGGCTTCCCTCTGCTTCGTGTATTTCTCTATCCATTGAATGCCTGTGTTAGGGAGGCCTGTGACTTATGCTATGATTTCCAGGGTAACTGAGATTTGTATGCCTTGTACCGTAGAGATTTGTCCTTGTAGGTTTTGAAAGAATTCGAGCGTGATGTTTGTGTCATAACCTTGCAAGCGGCTGAAGTACTCGGTCCACCCTAGGTGATGTAGGATTTTTCTTGCATGTTCTGTAACCTGGAGTAGTGTTGTCTCTCTCCACACACTTTTGCCACCCATATTTCTTTGAGAAATAAAGAACAACTATCGTTCCTCTTTACAAATTTGGTTAGACCAACTTTGGAGAAGCAGATGCCAGAAATGGAAAATATCAGTAACAAAGAATGTATAAAGACATGGGTTTTGTATTTATTGCAATCATTACAGCTAGTCGGGAAGTGTGCTACCCCCCTCATTAATGTAGAGGTTGTCCTCAACCGTCAGTGTAGGCGGAAGCAACGAGTGCAGTTATTTTTGGGTGAGAGGTAATGATTGCATTGTTGCCGCCAGTAGGGGCTAACCATATATAATTTTCAAAAAGACACATGCCACCAAAAATCATTTAAACGATAGTTGTTTGATGTGTGGAATTTGTATATTTATTACACCTATGTGCAAAAAAATGATTTATGGAGAAATCAATCAAAAATAAATTAAATCTGTTCATTTTTTTTTAATAGCCCACATAACATAATATTGTTACTTTTCTGGGTGATTGAGTATAACTGATATGATTGTTGGTTGTGGATCCTGATTATCTTCCTGATTTAGAGGTCTTTTACTTTTAGCCGTGTTTATACCCCATGAAGTATTTACACCCCAAAAGTATGTACACTCTTCCACGCAGGGGAGTGCATAGGGGGGGTACCCCCTCTACGGGGTCCGAGGGGGCTATCCCCCCAGCTAGGGGGTCTGGGGGCAAAGCCCCCGAAGAAAAAATTGCCTTGTAAAAGTATATTGTAATTTCATTGTAAATATGGACCATTCATTATAAGGTCGCAGATCTAACGATAGAGATTATGTTAGGGTTTTTTGTCCTAGAAGGCAACCCTCTTTTATGAGGGAAATGTATTGCCTCTATGTATGTTGGCGAGTATTGTATTCTGAGAGGGGAGACTATGAGAGAAAAAAGAGGAAGTTACAACAGGTTTTGTTGTAGGTTGTATCCCTTCATTTTGTTGGATAATAGTAAAGAAAGGACCTGGAAATTTCTCTAGTGAATGTATCCCACATTGGGTGAACCACGTAAATCTGTGTCTCTCTTGTATTGTGTATCTTCTCTGTTTTGTTTCCACATTTGTTTTATTTTATTTCTCTGCGGTCCTACTTTTCTAACAACTGGTATCGGAGCATAAGGAAACTCACAGGAAAAGAGGGTTCCTGGTTCGAGTGGGAGCAATGTTGGAAGATGGAAAGTTTAGGGTCGAGAAATTTAACGGCCAAAACTACTAGTTATGGAAGATGAAAATGGAAGATTATTTATATCAGAAGCATCTATTCCTACCATTGAGCGGAGTAGCAAAGAATCCGACGGCCATGAAGGATGAAGAATGGGAGATTCTTGACAGAAAGGCTCTAGGAACGATATGGCTAAGCCAGGCAGCATCGGTGGCTTTCAATATCTTGAAAGAAAATACAACGAAGGGTTTGATGGACGCATTGAGAAAATTGTATGAAAAACCCTTGGCGCCCAATAAGGAATTTCTAATGAAGAGATTATTTAATATGAAGATGTCGGAAGGTGAGTCTGTTGCAGATCATTTAAATGAATTTAATACGGTTATTAATCAACTAAGTTCTGTAAAAGTGGACTTTGATGATGAGGTTAGGGCTCTTCTAATCTTGTGCTCATTGCCAGAAAGATGGAATGGCTTGGTCATGGATGTAAGTAACTCTATCTCTGGTTCAAATACTTTAAAATTTTATGATGTTGTTGGTGTTATCCTTAGTGAGGAAATGCAACGGAAAAGCACAGGTGAGACATCAGGTAATGCATTGAACATGGAGAACAGGGGAAGACAAAAGGATAGAGAAAAGGGCTCAGGGAACCATGGGAATTCTAGGAAGGGCAGATCCAAATCCAGACTTGGAAAGATAGAGTGCTATAATTGTCGGAAGANTCTGGTTCAAATACTTTAAAATTTTATGATGTTGTTGGTGTTATCCTTAGTGAGGAAATGCAACGGAAAAGCACAGGTGAGACATCAGGTAATGCATTGAACATGGAGAACAGGGGAAGACAAAAGGATAGAGGAAAGGGCTCAGGGAACCATGGGAATTCTAGGAAGGGCAGATCCAAATCCAGACTTGGAAAGATAGAGTGCTAGAATTGTCGGAAGAAAGGACATCTGAAGAAAGACTACAAAGCTCCAAAGAAACAAAGACATGGACAGCATGAGATAAATCAGGAAGCAAATGTAATAGGTGATGTGTTACAAGATGCTTTGATTCTTTCCATAGATAATATTTCTGAGTTTTGGGTAGTAGATTCAAGGGCTTCATTTCATGCCACACCCCATAGGAAACATTTTCTAGATTATGTTCAAGGTGATTTTGGATAGGTTCATTTGGGTGATGATGCACCATGCAAAATTGTTGGAATGGGAAAGGTAAAAATAAAGCAACACAATGGAAACCAATGGTTGTTGAAAGAGGTAAGACATATTCTAGATTTAAGGAAAAATCTAATTTCAACAGGGCAATTGGCAAGTGAAGGTTGTATATCCATATTTATAGATAAGACATGGAAGGTCATCAAATGATCATTGGTGATAGCGAAAGGAGAGAAGGTAGGTACATTGTATTTATGTACTGGTAATACTGACTCTTCTATATCTTTAGCTTCTACAGAAGTGGATACAACACTATGGCATCATAGGCTGGGACACATGAGTGAGAAGGGTATGCAAATACTTCACAAAATAAATTTGCTGCCAGATCTTAAACAAATTGATTTGGACTTCTGTGAGCATTGTGTTTATGGAAAACAAAAGAGAGTCATATTTCTCAGAGTCGAAAAAGAAAAGAAGAATGAAAGGTTAGAGCTTGTGCATACAGATGTATGGGGACCAGCTCAAGTATCATCTCTTGGTGGATCTCATTATTATGTTACTTTTATTGATGATGCAAC
>JASDQU010353763.1:7442-19518 GCA_032191745.1 Picea mariana
TAACCAAAACCCATGAATATCAACTTGCTAAGTCACCCCATCAATCACCCGAACAATGGTCAAGTGGATTAGTGTAAGATCCAAGCAGTCATCAGAAATGAAAGGAACCTAATGCATATATAAGAAGGTTATAACGATCAAATATGACACATACCATGATACCTCGGGCCAATTACCTCATGGAGCAAGAGTCCTCTCCGATGCAAGCCCAGGCCGATGGTGATGGAAGCTGCTACTGCTGACAGGACAAATCTGACGAAGAAGAAGAAAGATGGGCCCTCCAGGGCCATGCTCAAGTCAATCCCGCTCTCGGTATTCCATGTCTAGGACCTGTGGATCTCGAGACATGATCTGCTAGTTATCCCTAGATATTAGGGATAACAGGACATATTGCGAAGTTTTGTCCAGCCAAACGAGAAGAATACAAGAGAAAACATAAGAGGCTTCATGCCCATGTAGTCGAAGATGAAGAGCCACCTGCAAAGATGATAAGAGAGAAAATCAAAGACCATGTCTTGATCTCGGCCCTGTCAGGATCTGTAACAGCCGGAGAGGACACTTGGCTCATTGATAGTGGTGCATCCGAGCACATGACGGGACAAAGAAACATTCTCTGTTGTATCTTAGAAAAGAAGTTTTCTTAGAAAGTGACACTTGGAGATAATTACCAATATCCCNGCCCAGGCCGGTAGTGATGGAAGCTGCTACTGCTGACAGGACAAGTCTGGCTGAGAAGAAGAAAGATGGGCCCTCCAGGGCCATGCTCAAGTCACTCCTGCTCTCGGTACTCCATGTCTAGGACCATGTGGGCCTCGAGACATGATCTCCTAGTTATCCCTAGATATTGGGGATAACAATGCTCATCCAAGCAATCGTTATGACGTTTGGAACTTCAACAACCAAAACAGGAGGAAAAATACTCAAGAGTAGCTTAGACCCCATAGCCCAAGCAAGATAGGCATTGGTCTCCTATTCACTCATCACCCCAATTCCATCTTTTACATTTATTTTTCCATCACAATAGTGGGCAAGTTCTCTTTACTCCCATTCCTACTAAACGAAGTGAGCCTAGTTGATCGATAGGGAAGCCCCCCTTGACCAAGAAACTTTTCCCGAGTCTAAAGTGCAAGATAGAGTTGGCGGGGTGACAATAGCTAACTTCTCGAGTTTGATAAGGCTAGCACCCATCTTTGGGACTTTGAGAAAAGTTGTTGGTTTGTGTGGTAACAAGGAGACATGGGCTAAAGTCTCAATAGTCTCTTATCTAATCTAGATAGAAAGTGAAGACCAAGACCTAGAATGAAGGGGTTGTATTCTTTTGTAAGAATGTGTTGTCCTATTTTCAGATCTTTTATAAAGTTACATATTCTCAAATGCAGGAATTATGGCACCATGGGAACTTCTTGAAATTTTTATTTCTCTCGATATTAAGAATATTCTTGGCTACTTGAATCACTTTTCTCCGGATTGGTTGGATAATTGTCCAAAATTTGATGGTTATCCATCTTTGACCATTTCTGATGTTGTGAAATTCTTGAAATATTCTTCAGAAATAAATGTGATACATGAAGATGTGTTGATAAGATTAATTTTACTATCTCTGGAAGCAAGAAAAAAGAATTGGGTTGAGCATTCTTGTAGTGAAAAAAGTATATCTTCTATTGCAATGTTCATTGAAGAATTTATCAAACATTGGGGTTGGAGATTTCAAAGTTGTGAAGATACTCTTGAGGATCTTACAAATCCCTTCGAGAAGAGGGATTCTTTTCTAACCCTATTGAAGATGATGAAGACTTGATTAAAGAACAAGAGCTTGAAGAAGAAATTCATGAGGAAAGTCACCAAGTACATGAAGTAGAACAAGAGCCACCTCATGAATTTGTTGCAAAAGAAGACCTTAATGAAGCATATCATGTTGAAGACCAAGTCCATGAAGAAGGTCCTATTGAAAGTACTTCTCCTCATGAAGATGAGACATTGGTATTTGCTCCTCCATTTGATGGAGATGAAGTCACCCAAGCCTCTGTCTCTCCTTCACAAGAATACAAAGGTATGGTAAGTTGTACTCCTTTCCAAGTCTTTGATTCCTCTGATGCACACTTTGATGATTTGGAAAGTGAAGAGTTTTTAGAGAAACCCTTGGATTTGGTAAAATTTTCATTTAATGAAGAACACGATGACCATGAGATTGAAAATGTTGATGGTTTTCTATGTATTGGAAGGCAAAAATGGGATACGAGTTGATCTCATTTTGATGGGGACTGCATTTATGATACCGATGACAACTTTAGGGTCAAGACTATGGAATTGTTTCCTTTGGAACATACATCTATGTGCATTAATGATTTAGGATTTTGGCAACATGAAGATGATATGTTCACAAGTTTGTGTCAACCGCCTAGGAATGTTTCATTACAACAGTCTCATGACAATTTCTAGTACTTGGGATTATTTTGTGAAGAAAATGTTTAACCACCTTTATGCCCAGATTTTGGTGAACATTCATTAGAGGATTTTTGTGGAGTTGTGATTCACCGAAGACAGAAAATTTTTCATAGCACAACTTCCCAACCATCTGTTTCTTTTTCTTCTTCTTAATATGTCATTGAAGATCAAGCTGAGAGTGGGTGTTGAATTATTTACAGGACATAAGTGTTTTCAACCTACTGTTTGTTGCAAGTATTTCCAGCTGCATATAGAAGCGCAACATGCCCTGGATTGGGAGCATTTTTTTTTCAAGATTTGAATTTACCCCCAACTTTTCATCCACATCTTTTTCGGGCAACTGTGAGATATTTTTCAGGTCTCTTGTGATTCCATCTTAAGCCTCGGTAGGTGACCATCTCTTGAAGTGTGTGAATCAACCTTATGAGATGTAAAGGTTGCATTATGAAGGCCTTGCTTGGAACAAAGATAAGCCATCATGGATATATTGTAGCCCGATTCGGAGATGGATAGAGCAAGTTTTTGTATGCGCATCTTGGCATGATTCTATTTCTCTTACTTACCCTCATGAGTTAGATTCTATGTTTGGCTATGGTGTAATGTTTGTCACAACTTATGATCATTTTGTGCTTGAAATGTCTTTGTTTTGTTTTTTTAACAAAGCACAAGGGTAGAATTTTTTACCTTAATGAGATGCTGGAATGGTTTCACTGGTTGTATGATTATACCTAGTACTTCAGTTGCCCTGTAGCATTAGGTGGGATAATTGTAACTCATGTTGAGTGCTTGCATATTGATTGTATTTCTTTTGATTGACTTTACTTATCGATTGATTTCATGCATTCATGTTAGCTTAGCTTATACATGTTATATATAAAAAAGTGTTATATATTGATGAAAATGAAAAAGATTTGCTTTCCGCATTTTACCTTTCGTATACCATGGTGGATCATATGCCCTTGCCCATTCTGTGTTGATGGTTTTATGTTAGAATGTAGCAACAATTTTTTAGAGTGATGCAGGTTGCAGGTGTTGGAGTGCCAAAAATGCTGAGGTTCTCATGCACTCCGGTGAGCACATGTTCCCATGTTGGAGCTAGATGTTACCCCCTCTCCCTTAGGGGTAACTAGAGGAGATCTTTCACCATTATCCACATTGCAGACAATGGTCCTAGAGATGATGATCGACATTCTCCATAGATAGCAACCCCTCAGATGCCTCCCCCCATCATTGCTCAACTCATTCACTTGATCAACATGTTTATCTGATGATGGTGGTCTAACACACATCAGGTACTATTAACCCCTAAATTTTTACCTTTGGAAATATTGAGGGTTAAGAGCCAACATGCACTATTTTGGCTGGCATTTTGAGATTCTCCCAGAGTTTAGCACTTGTGTTGAGTTAGAGGTTGGTTCCTGTTATCACGCAATTTGTACTTCAAAAGATAGGAAAGGTAAAAGGGGACAAATTGACATAACGAGAGACTATCCTATCACTGTCACCTCAACAGGTTGTCTCTTTCTATTTAGGTTGGTAGGCCCAGGGGAGACGTCCTCGGTGGCCTGGGGTTTTGATAAGGCAAAGGGTTTAGGCCAAGTAAAGGTTTCCCTCTCACAAGTCACCACCGATCAGAAAGTCCGGCTAAACAACCAATAAAGATAATAATAACCAGAAATGTACCTGCCCGGAACAAAGCATCATGAAACTATATTTGCAAGGTCACTTGCTGGTTAGTACTTCATATAATCAGAGACTTTCTCAAATAAAGCAATTGGCTAATATATTGATGAAGCAATCAAAGATGTATAGTAGCAAAAGTCACCATACGTTACTTCACAATAAATGCTTTAAATAAGCTTCAAAATGAACAAGAATGATTTATCATCAATGTTACAATACCAACATTCATTAGAAGCAAGGACTGCTATGCATTAGCCAATCTTTCAATTGCTTGAAGAAACATTAATTGTTGCAAGGTATGACTATAACTCAAATAGATAATAGCAACAATAGGGTTAACAAGTCAATCTAAGCTAAGGTTAGAGTGTGTTAGTAGTTGTTCAAAGATATTGGATGTTTGAAGGTTGTGATCAAAGCACTCAAGCAAGAGATCTTAGATCAGTGCATTCATAGGGCAAATGGAGTCAAAAGATAGCGGCAAGAATTGAAGGAACAAGATGATAATAGTAGGGCCAAAGACAAGAGGAATTTGATGGATGAAGTGTTGGTAAGCCAAGTTTTCAACCATCAAACCCTAGGGGAAAACGGTTTACTAAGGTGTAGGTAACCCTAGGCCTTAGCACATTTTCCTCCTTCTTTAGCTCAATAACAAAGTTAAATCGGCTAGGATGAAGAGCAAATGGTAGGGTGTTGCAATGGAAAGGCCCTAACAATGTCTTCAACAGGTAAAACGGCTCCTTGGCATAATCTAGTAGGTAAATGGCAATTAGAACAAGGACACCAACATGTGCTTATTTCCTAGGGTTTATTCCAGCAATTTCATTAACAAAATGCAAGTAAAAAAACTATAACCATTCAAGTAAGGGAAGAATTGCAGAAATTCACTTACATTTACGAAGTATTCATCAAGCCCAACCCTAGTTATAAACTATCCACCAAGAAAAATGCAAAAAATAACCAAAATAAGCCTCCTTCAACAAGTGTGCACTAGCAAAATTCAGCCAAATACCCTAGAAGGGCGCAAATTGCAGACCTCACACAAGTGTGAACGAAAGATACGAGAAAAAGAGAGTTTTAGCTCTCTACTTATACCATATCAATGACCTTAAATTTAATTTTAGGTCACAAAAGGCTGACAAGGCCAAATTTACATAATAATACTGTTTTTACATTAAATGTCAAAATCAAACCCTAAATCAAGCAAAGATGAAGATGTCATGCCCTTTTAGGGTGACGTTAGGCCCTTTTAGGGCAACGTTGGCCACCTGGGGCAAAATGTTTGGCCTTCTTGGGCCTCAGGAACATGCCACACGTGCCACTTGGCACATAACTGCCTCCCAAAACCTCCATAGCGCTGGATGACATCATGGGCCTTCCAAGGCCAACGTCCTGGTGGAAAAGGCACAACCCCCTGTGTAAGGCTCTGCCAAGCTGCCTCTAGTGGAACGTCCTCCTCTTCTCTGGTGCAAACCCTCTGATCTGTCTCTACCCCCTGCTAGGGTCTCAACATCCATCTGGTGGGATTTCAGCCCCATGGAGGTCCAAACTGATCATCCATCTGGTGGGATTTCAGCCCCATGTGTACCTGTCCATCTGGGTACCTGCAATTGGGTATGGTCCTGAAACATTAGCAAATACGCCCTCCATGGGCTCATAAGTCACAGGGATCATAGCAATGTCAATCACATCTAATCATCAATTTTATTAAACATGTGCATAAAACCCCCTTTACCCGGACAAGTGCTCAAAGACATTATACTAATCTACAAGCCAAGTTTGGAGGAAACACTAGGATGTCCTATTGGGCTAATGCTCACTGGATGTGGGGTGTTTTCGGGAGAAATCAAATCCAAGCCATGTGAGTGGATGAGGTGGTAAGGGATCTCTGGGCAAAGGGTGAAGTGACAACAGGGAAATGCATGGCTTACCTGTGGGTGCCTCTGTAGAGGGTGAGCTGCACCTGTCATGGATGTAAATGTTTCCAAGCCCATTCATGCCTTTTATCTTTATTCTTATTGCTTTTTCTTTCAAGAAGCTAGTCAGGGGACACTGCCCTGGTGTGGTGACCAATGGTGGCAATGTTACCCACAAGCATTTCACGAAAATGAGAAGGCTGACTCGTGATGAGACCCCCTTTCTCTTGGCTATGCCACCAAGAGCCACTACCCTGGCGTGGTGACCAGTTGTTGGTAATGTCATACCGCTGCATGCCCATGGACCTAATAGGCTGGTTTTATGGGTCCCTTTGTTTCTTGCTAAGAAGCTTTTTACTGCTTTTTCGGGGATCCATGGGCGAAGCATCTCAAGGTTTCATTCTTGGCTTTTATCTTTTGCCAACTACTTTTACCCTCTGGGCCTTTAGCCCCTTCTTCCCACAAGGTAAGGTACAACCCTTAAATATTTGGCCAACCCAATGCCCAGACCAGTGTAATGGGATGGATGAGCGGGAGAAAGATGGAAAGTGGTAAGTATGGTGGGAGCGGACAATGGCTTCTCATGAATCCCCCTAGTGGCAACTCAAAACCTATGGGCACAAGCTTACTAGGGCATCCTGTCATTCCCCCCAGATATGGTCAAGTGGATAGGTATAAGATCCAAGCATTCGTTAGAAACAAAAATAATTGAATGCACATATTCAAAGGTTTTGAGGATCAGAGTGACACATACCATGATACCCAGACTCATTACCTCATGGAGCAAGATCCATTTCTGCTACAGGACCAGGCCGAGGTGATGGATGATGCTGCTGCTGACAAAGTGGAGGCGCTGAAGGAAGAAAAGATGGGCTCTCCAGGGCCATGCTCAAGTCGATCTGGCTCTTGGTACTCCATGTCTAGGACCCGTGGGCCTCGAGACATAATCTCCTTAGTTATCCCTAAACTGGGGATAACAGTTCCCATCATAGATAGGTATAGGATCGGTACATGGTTGTTTTGTTTCAGAGTTAGAGCTAACTTGGTTTCTTATGCATTTGAGAGAGATGTTTACATACAGTAGGTGTCCCTACATTTTAGGAGACATGGTTTGAGAGATTTGGTTGACAAATTTTTAGCATACAAGGTTGGTCCTTGTATGATTAAATGCCCGTTGACACTTTTCCAGGCAACATGCAAGAACTTTCTATTTTTAGCAGGTTGAGCTCCAGACTCCAGATTTAGATTCAGATTTTGAGCATGCAGTATAGATCCTTGAGACATTCTAAATCTTTTGAACTATTTTCGAGATGATTTGTCACATATTTCTATTTTTAGCAAGGTGAGCACTAGGGCTCGCAAGTCAATTATGATCACCGATTCAGAATCCTTGTGGAAAATTGAATTTGATGAGTACAATATCATTGACATGCAAGGAGATTCTATTTTTAGCAGTGTCTATTTTTAGACAGTTGACATGTGGTAGTGTTCTCTTAGTCATCCTGAGCATTTTTGGTAGTTTCCTAAAATTTAGGAGTCGAGCCCTATTTTAGTAGTTACTATAAATAACAAGGGTGTTTGTCTCCAAAAGTGACAAGTGGCATGCTCAGATTCTGACATTTGGCAGAGTTTCAGTATGATGTAGCATCTACATGGCATCAAGAAGAGGGGCGCATTTTCCAAGACAAAGCTAAACAAAGTCAACGAAAAATTAGATAACGTGAAGAGGTGGCACATAGGATGAGGTGGAACTTCCATGGAGATTATTTAGCTAATCAAGGCTAACTTTTCTCACTAATTTCCCTCACTTGATATATCTTCACTTTCCATGCATTAATTTCCTCAAATTCCTCTTAATTTGATTTTAAACGATAATTTCCTAAAAAATAAGAAAATCCCTAAAAAAAGGGTGAATTTCCTCCTTGGCTAACTTACTCATTACTTGGCCAAATTTAGCAATTAGATGTGTGTTGGATTCGTAATTTAAACCTCGGATTCGTAATTTAAACCTCCATGCATTTCCCTCAGTCCATAAAGCTTATGCGCATGGTTCCTCCCTCATTATTCACTCTTTCTTTCCTAGAATGCGTCCTCTCTATTTCCTCTCTCCCTCACATGTGTGGCACACTTAGTAAGCCATACTCACTCGTTTTTCCTTGCATGTGCCATCTCATAACCCTCCATCTTATTTCCTAGCTATCTCATCCACATATGCACCTATCTTAGCCTCCTATTCTCGCACGTGGAGGTTTATTTTGGTCTTCTCTCATTGCTAATGTGCATTCCTAAGTTCTAGGGTGCATCTCCCTCTCTTGTGCGCATTCAAAACTCTCACATTCACTCGTTTAAACCCCTTCCACCTAGCATGTGCTCATCTCCTATTCTCATAAGTTCCTATTCCCTCACTCCCTAACTCTTATTTCTCTCACACTCCTCCTTTCTCACGATCCCATGCGCTTTCTCTCTAGATTATAGTGTGCATGCTCCTATTTTCCTACACTTAACACGCTTCTACTTAGATTTTTCTATCCTATGAGGGGAGTTATCTCATTCTCTCACTCTAGTTCACCCCATGCGCATGCTTCCTCACTTTCTCCTCCCTCCTCATGCGAATATACTACCCTATTCCATCTCCTATGCGTCATACTCTCTCTATCCTTGGTAATTGCGCCTCCTCTCCTATATATTGGATGGTCTTCATTGGTTATTGGTGTGATTTTTGTGGCAGCAACACATACTATCTCTTCTCTCTTCTCTCTCATTCTCTCTAGTCTAGCTACTTTCTCTTGAGCAAGGATATTCATTGTACCGGTTGTGGACTTGTTGATTGTGGTGCAATGAACCCATTGACAAGCCGATAATAAAGAAGTTTTGTGTTTGTTTCCGAACCTTCCTTCTTATTGGTGTTTTGTTTACTTCTTGCAAATTGATTAAGCGGTTTATCCTATTCATTGTGATATCTAGCTATCTTTTGAGTAGTTTCTCGCCTTCTTTCTGCTATCTTTCTTGTGCTATAACCCTACAGGATCCCTCCAAGCAAACAAAAACTATCTTTTCTCCCATRTCTTGGGCAGTTTTAAAATGCTGTCCAAGACATATCAGCAGTGATTTTTTGTCATAATTTGTAGAAAATCAGACGTTAAGACAACAACAAATCACCCTAGGGACTCCTCCCTGAGGCTGGAAGGCACTAGCCCAAACGGAGAGGGTCTAGCCYGTGACAATTTGGGGCTTTTCTYCTTTAATTAGCCGCTCTTTCATCACTGTTTTTTCAGATATATTAGCTCAATTGGTGGGCGAAAAAGTGTGCTAATAGGTACATTATTCATTGTTTCATACAAAGTGTTATATTTAATGCATTAGRCATTTAGGTGAGGATCATGGGTTGAAGTTAGATAATGGATCGTAATGCTTGCAAGTTATTCTTTTTGCCTTGTTTCACCTTGGTGGCCATCCTATGTGTCCCAATCAAGTGTTGTCACTCTTGGGGAACGAGGGTACTACTGGGAGGCCTTTATAGGGGTAACAAACCATTCCCTTCCATACTTAACATTTTTCATCAATATTCCTCTCGTTATCCTACCTTTTGGAAGTGGTTGTTGCATGTATCCCAAAAAGGTCCATATCTTCATCCTCCAGTGAGAAGAAAGAGCGTGAATGCCCGAGGTTGATGCAGTTGGTAAAAGAATGGAAAATGAAATGGAATGAGTAATGATAAAACAAAAGCCAATGCACCGAATGCATATCAAATTAAAATGACTTAATTGAATACTAGGAAAAATAAATGTATAAATCTAAGAAGGGTCTTGCAAAGCAATAAATGAATATCAAAAGGCAAGAATAGAGGTTTGGAAAGAAATAGTGTCGGGGAAAGGGTAACTCATTGCACCAAGCGCTCTGTTTACAAAGGCACTCATGGAGATGAGCTTGCACATGGCCTTGCATGTCATTGAGACCATGCCCAATAAGTAAACCCCACGTCATATCATTCACCCATACTTACACTTTGATGGGTTTCTTTGGAACTACTCATCTACTTGGGTATTGGCATACCCTTTAAGGTCTTATGATGGTCCTCCCATACCTAAACTTGGCAAATTGCATAAAGTCTTAAGCTAGTGTGAAGTTCGAAGAAGATACCTATTGTGAATTGCTTACGTGGCTTTTATATAAAGTTGTGGCTTACTTTTTATGATTCTAATGGCTCTTGTATAAAAAATGGTTGGTCTTACCTGATTCTATGAGCTCTGGCTTGTTGATGATGCACCCCTTGATATGGTCCTATGGAGGACGTCTTGATGCTTCTACCTTGGACGTTGCACATTGTATGGAGGACGTTAGGCCCTTGATGATGAGCATTGAGCTACTTGATGACTTGGCATGCCCTTTCACACCTTTGGTCACCTCCTGGACCTAGGACGTTGCATTGATGGGCTAGGACATTGCATATACAACTAAACATGCCACCTAGACCCCATGATGACATCATGCACCCTTTGAGGATGTTGTGGCTTGGGTTGATGACGTGGCAGGAGATGATGATGATACGCCTCTTTGGAGAGGTTATGGATCTCTTTCCATGATGACGTCATGCTTGGAGCTTGGGATGTTACACATATGGATGATGACGTCATGCTTGAAGGACATATGACTTTTGCTTGAGCCGACCTAGCATATGGGTGATGAGTGGGCACCTTGTTGATGATGAGATGTGACCCTATTGATGAGGAGACATAACCTTTGACGATGCTTTGCACCTTTTCGGGATGGATGTGACTTTTGGAGCCTTTGTACCCCTTGAGGAGATGATGTCACCCTCTTTTGGAGGCATTTTTAGGGTTTGACATGAGACTACCTTGTTGATGATGAGATGTGACCCTATTGATGAGGGGGCATGACCTTTGACAATGCTTTGCAACTTTTGGGGATGGATGTGACTTTTGGAGCCTTTGTACCCCTTGAAGAGATGCCATCACCCTCTTTTGGCACTCTACACTCACACGTGTGGTACTTTTAGAGGACGTTTTGATGATTTAGCATTGTTTTTTTATTTTGGGGGCATTTTTAGGGCTCGGCATGAGACCTATCCACCTTGTATTATGGATTATTATGTCTTAGGGGATTTTAGGAGAGATATAGTGCTTGGTTACTTCATATATCTAGAGGAAGCGCTCCATTTTGTAAATCATAACTCAACTTGTGGAGAATCATCACTACACTTGTCTTGTATCTTTCTCTTTCCCAATGGATGACTTATGCGCCTTGTCTTGGAGATGATCTTGTAAATGCTTTGCAAGATTTGTGGATGATTTCATAGTTAAGGATTCTTGGATGCTCACTGATTTACCTAGTAAGTGCTCTTTCTAAGTCTTTGATGTTTTATTTCTTGATCTATTAAGTGAATGTCTTCTCAAAGTGGCGATATTGCATGCTATTTTGTATTTTACTTGAATAAACCATGTCTTGAAACCCTAGGAAGGTTGGTAGTGGAATACCTTTCCTTGTAATCATTTTGTTAAAGCTTGTTAAAGGACATAAGGATATTTCTAGGGTTTGTAGTGGACTACCCTAGTTTTATTCTTGTAGGTTAAAGTTCTAGGGTTTGTTGTGGACTACCCTAGGGTTTTACTTCAGATCCATTTTGACCTCTTACTAAATGTTCTTAGAAGACATAGAACAACCTCTTAGGGTTTGTAGTGGACTACCTTGATTTGCCATCCTAAAAGATTAATACCTAGGGTTTGTAGTGGACTACTTGTTGCACAACTGAGAGGGGGGGGGGGTGAATCAGTTGTTACCGAGCTTAAACAATTATGTTTATTTTAAACTCTTTGCAGAGCACTGAATGACAATCACAATAATGCAGGGAAATAAGCAATAGAACGTTCGGCATCATTCACACATATGAAATATACAGAGACAAATATTTCCTGAGGAAACCCATAAAGGGTAAAAACCTCTTCTTCTTTATATGATAAGTAATCTTTAGATTCTGTATATTATCATACTTATGAGCAACAACTCATAATGAGGCT
>JASDQU010353764.1:0-12162 GCA_032191745.1 Picea mariana
ATAGTATTGTGTAATATAAATTGCATAATGACTCACTCATGCAATCCATGTGTTTTTTTTAAAGTAATATTCCAAATTATTCTTTGTGTATATTGTCATATTGGTATCCTTACTTCTAATCCAACTTCATGATAACACATGCTTCCAATATTTGGTTGATTAGTTCCTTGATTATTTGTAGGGGATACATATATTACAATATATTAGAATATTACAATGTAATAGTAATGCCATATTACAATGTAATATGGCATTACCATATTACAATGTAATATGGCATTACCATATTACAATGTAAAATGGTAATCCCATATTACATTGTAATATGGCATTACCATATTGCAATGTAATATGGTAATGCCATATTATAATGTAATATGGCATTACCATATTACATTGTAATATGGCATACAATATGGTATACCATATTACAATGTAATATGGTAATACCATATCTCATGTATTTTTTTTTTTTAAATTAAAGCCATCATCACAATATCGACGATAATTCATCGGAAACAAATTTTGTATTTTACCACAACTGTTGCAATAGCGACGAAAGTTCATCGCAATTTGCCATGAATTTTCGTCGCACATATAGCATCTGCGTTGTAATTTTGGTCTTGAGATATATTTTCGTCGATATTGCCACATATTTTCGTTGCAAGTTGCGAAGGTTTTGTGTCACACATTCAACATCTGCATCGTAAGTTATTGGTTTGGCATAAATTTTTGTCGCAATTGCGATGAATTTTCATCGTAATTGCCACACTTCTTCGTTGTTATTGCGACGTAATTTCTTCGTAATTGCGATGATTCATAGGGTTAGCCGATCTTGAAGGTGGTGACACATGGAGCACTTATTTCTTCAATGTTTCCATGCACACCTGAATCATGGATATAGCGACGAAATTATTCCGACGAAAAAAAATATCGGCTTTTGTGGAAATTGCGATGGATAAGTGTGGAAATATCAACAAAAAATCGTCGCAAATTTGGTCATATGTACTAGTGCTCCTTTATTGGTTGGTTTCATTGATTCAGATTGGGCCGACGACCCTGATGATTGAAAGTCTACTATAGGTTATGTTTTTATCCTTGGTTCAGGACCTATCACTTGGGCCTGTAAGAAACAATAGGCTATTGCACTTTCTTCAACAGAAGCAGAGTACCGAGCAATGGTAAATTCAAGTTAGGAAGCCTTGTGGATTTTACAGATCCTTTCAAAGTTTGGATTCCAGCAACAACATCCGACCAGCCTTTGGTGCGACAATTAGAGTGCCATCAAGTTCTCCAAAGACCCAGTTCAACATCAACACATCAAACACATTGAGCTACACATGCACTTCATCATAAATCCCATTCATGATCAAGTTATTGAAGTGCTCTCTTTCCCTACCGAAGATCAAGTTGCAAACATTTTCACAAAGTCTCTTACAGAAGAAAATTTTTCCAAACTTCGATCTATATTAGGAGTTAAGGAAGTTTTCATTAAGGGGGGATAAGATCTAATGCCTCCTTCCTTCTCCTATTGTGTCACTATTGTAAATACTTCAATCCTATCCCAATTTGTTCTTAACGGGGGATGTTAGGACATTTAGACACTTAGGAGTTAGTTAAGATCTACTTATTCTAATGTGTCATTAGGTAAAAGTGTGATTCTTAGTGTGTTTCTTTAGTATGCACTAGTATGCATTTGTAGTTAGGAAATCCAACGGTCATGATATGTTCCCAACATAGAGCGATCCAATGATTCATATTCTCCTTTATCTTAACGACCATTGATTCGTGGCTTAACACCCGATTGGTCCATGATCTCTATTTAAAGAGAATGGAGGGTCATTTACTGATGATCGATTGTGAGAAAATCTCTTGTAAAATCTCTCTGTAATATTTTTCTTTTGCATTAATAAACTGCTCCAAGTGTCTGCATTGGCTGGGGCCGTGGATGTTTTTCCGTAGGTGTTTTACCACATCAAAGCATCGATGTGTTGATATTTGATCTGGTTGTGTGAGTGGTTATTGAAGGTGTTCGTCCTCTGTTGGAATAAATGTGTTGTCGAAAAAACATATCCTTAAATTTTTACCATAGGTTGTTTGGAAAGTCTCCTTTGTCTCCAATACATTTCTCTACTTAAAATGTCCCAGAAAAAAGTTGCAGCGAAAATTCCAAGATGACTTGTTTGAGACTAGTTTTAGGAATAGTAAAAAACCCTAAGTTCCACAAGATATATCTATGAAATTATAGTGAGAAAGAACTTAAGTTTTTATCATAAGTACTTAATTAGGTCTCATAATTCTCCCAAAAAGTTCACTATTTGAAACATTCCATAAATGTTTTTTTAGTGAAAATTACAAGATGCTTGTTTAATATTAATTTCAAGATGAGTAAAAAACCCTAAGTTTCAAAGGATATATCTATGAATGTATAACGAACCAAAACCTAAGTGCTTTTATCACAGGTACTTCTATATGTCTCCTCGGGATCCCAAAACTTTCATTGTATGAAACTATCCAAAATTTTCTTATAGTGAAAGTACCAAGATGACTTGTCTGAAGGAGCCAAGCCCAAGGACCATATTCATCAAAAACAAATTTTATTCACCAATTCACCCCAAATAGAATAAAACGAGAAAGAGAAGCAACTCCCCACACTAAGAATGAGAATCCTCTTTAAGGGGGAAGCCTATTTTTCAACATTATAAATGTACAAGATGAGATGATTTGTAAAACTAGGTCTCCTTGGTATATATATGAGACAAATGGTACAATAAAAATTAAAGGATCTAGCCAACCAATAATGGAAACACTAATATAAAAATAGAATGTAATAAATCAATATCTAGGGACTAACACTATGACTACGAGAATGATGCTCACAAGCTTAGATTATTCCCTTCCACTCCAAAGGAAGAAACACTATCATGGTCCATGGGCCTGATGTAAAAAATATCCACACTTGGGAATAAATGAAAGACTTATTCACCAAAAATTATTGGAGTATTGAAAATAAAGAGACACCAAGGATGAAATATTTTAAATAACTCGGGAGGAAGATGTGTCCTTAGAGGATTATATTGAGAGGTTCCATTTCTATTACAAGAGGTCCACAAATTGCAGAATAGATGAAAATTCCCTTGATATAGTAATATTTAGGGAGTAAGAGATGAATGGATAGAATTCCTAAATATGATATTATAATGAGATATCTCCAAGAGATATTATGATGACATAACAAAAAATTTCAAGATTTTCTCAAGATTTTTTATAAGAAAAATTAAGGGTTTAAGAGGGACAATTGCACAACTTACATGAGAAATATATGGATTGACCAAATTCAAACTTGGATTGACCAAATTCAAATATGGGAATATCCAAAAACTCATGGAAAACATCAAATATTTTTCCCCTATTAGAAGCCTCACAAACCTAATGGGATACTTCTCAACAACCTCAGAGACCCAAACAAGGGTTGCAAACACATCACCAACAATCATTTTTTCCACCTCCTCAACAAAATAACTTACAGACTAAAAAATAGTTGTCACTACCTACCCAACCTTCACCAAATCCCAAAATTAATAAACAAGTTCAGTCGATATGAAATAGTAGGATAGTCACACAACCTGCCTAATTTGTGTAACTTTTTTTTTTTTCCCTGTAATGAGATTTAGCTTCATTCCAAGAAGATAGTGACAAAACATTTTCAACCATCATCAATTATCCAAATGAATATGAACAACTACAAATTTCACACTAACATCCTCAAGGAAAACCACGACCACCTTCTCCTCAACAAGGATAATTAAAATATAAAATTTAACCACCTTTTCTAGAAATATTAGAGAAAATTAGTATGACTCCTTGACCATAATTTAAATTTCTAGGGGAGATTAGAAATATGTGTGACAAAATCCTTTTAATCCAAGAAATCAAGGATATTCCTAGCTACATCAGGGTTGTCAAAGAACTTTTCCTGAAGAAACTAGGGAGGAAAATAAAAATATCCTTAAATGATTCATGTTATAAGTTAACTTACTAATCTCATGCTAGGAAGGATACTTACTCACAAATATTATAATCCATACAACCCTGTAGTAAACATTATAACCAACAAGCTGATACAAAACACTTTCATTGACTTGGGAGTGACCATTAATGTCATGAATAAAGAGACCATGGTTAAAATACAACTCCAAAAGTTGTTGAAAAAAAACCATGCTATAATCTAAATGGATGATAGGTACACCATAAATCCAGAGGGGATGCTGGAAGATGTAATAGTTTCTATTAACTTATGGGAGTAACTTGCAAACAAACACTAAAAATTTAAATAAAATTAAGAGAATTAAATTAAATAGACCGAGGGGAGGAGGGAAGGTGATTCTCAAAATAAATCCCCCTCTATTTCGCTTGATGTTGGAACATCTAGTTCCATCATAAACCTCACCTTGTCGGTTAAGTGGGTCGACCAATTCTTTGGTCCCATAAACAACTAAATTGTTGTTTGACCATGTCCACTTAGGATCCTAGATCCATGTTTTATGGATAGGTGCAATCGAATACACTTGATATTGTTGGTTTGGTCCATGAACGAAAGCTATTTATAGAAAACACTTGTGATTGGTCTATCATATCATCAGGAGATCTATTTCCTCTCTCATGGAGCATGCTTGTGCTTCAGAGACACAATGTATTTAGACACCACCACTACTTTCAGATTCATTCTTCTTTGTGGTTAATTCGTGTCCCAACATGGTATCAAAGTGAATGGTATTTTGATCTTGGGTTCACAGAGAGACTCAAATGAGAATGAGATAACACTGAGCATCTATCATTATTCTGGGCATAATATCTTTTCACTTTGTTATTTATAGGAACTCATCGGATAGAGTTTGGTTTAAGAGGCTCGACCATTTATTTGTAGGTTGGGTGATTCAAATTTTGTAGGTTGAATGCTTTGGATTTTTAATTGGTAACCCTAGAAGGACAATCATAAACTTTCGTCCATTGCTGAGGTTTATTTTCTGAGATCCACAAATCCCTCGACTCGATTTTGAACTCATTAATGGTTTCTCTTTGGTTCATTGACTTGACATTAAAGCCAAATCCACTTTTCGACTTGAATCAACCAATGGCTTTAATCGGATCAACCAAACCCTCGATTGGTAATCTGACTCAACTTGTGTGCACAAACACTCATTGATTCAACTAGAAATTTTCCTCCTTTGCCTCACTCGACTCGACAATAATCAAATTTGCTCGACTAAGCCATTAGTTAACTAGATGTGGATTAGCCCTCGTCCTCCCAAGCCCAAGTCGCATGGTGCATGGTGCATGTTTGAATGGTGTACCATTTGGAAAGGGTATCTGATTGACCACTTGATACACATTTGACGAGTACTAGTGAACCCTACATCACTTGAATAGAAAGAATGAGAAAGTAAAGTCATAGACTCAACTCACATTTGTAAAGAACTAAACCCATCTGCATGCTTCTTAATTCTTATGAACCATTCTACTCGAATGGTGGAAGAGAGGTATCCATAGATTTGAGACTGGACAGATCGACACCACTTCCTTCATCTTGACAGAGTCGACTTCCCCCTTGGCTTGACGTGACCTGCTATCTTTTCTTCCTACTGGTGCATGGATCAATCTCAATTGATACGTGCGGTTGGAACATGCAATCTTCATTACTTTTATTAATAGGGGTCAGTTGCTCATTGGAAAGATATTGACTACCATTGGAATTGGTTCCTTGGGCTTATACCAGAAAATCAAATTGTGTAAATTGATTTGTAAATCTATCCCTATGGTTGTGGTCGATTTTCCATAGTTTTTTCTACCTTAACTTTTTCCCACTAACAATGATGGGCATGCTGGATCAAGTTCTGGTGCTTCAAAAATTGTAGGAGATTTGTGAGAAAAAGGTTATTTCCATGGAAGAATCTCACAACCGACTTCATGTATAGGTCACTGAATTGGAGAAAGTCATCACACAATTTCATACTGAGAACCAATTTTTGAGAATTGAAATGGAAACAACCCATACCCAGATGGAAGATGAGGCTACCCTTTTTCAAATCAAACCTCTGCAGTAGTTTGATGAGAAACATAGGAAAATATTTGACCTGGAACAAGAAATGGAAACCATTTTTCAAGATTTGGTGGATGATTTTGAAAATAAAATAGATCTTGTTTATGATCTCATTAATAAGGTGAAAACCCTTTCTCATGTAGAAAATCATGCCTTGAAGAAAGAAAATGTAGAACTGAAAAATTAGTTGAAGACTGCAGAAAACATGTTCCAGAATGTCGTGGTTGAGCACTCCAAGAGGGTTAATTCCATGAGGAACACTATGGAAACATTTTTCCAAAATATTCCAATTGAATTTCGGGATAATATTGACCTTCTTGAATACTTAGAGGAAGAAATGAATTCTCTTCCTCATCCAAATATTTCCTTGGGCATGGAAGTCAACAAGTTGATTGAAACAAATGCCTAGCTGAATCGTGAGGTCATTTTGCGATGACTATTTCGATGCTATTGCGAAGTTATGTCGTGGATATTGCGATGAATTGTGAGTCTCCCAAACAACGCTTCATGTGATGTGGCACATGCAACGAACCTGGATTAACGTTGCAAGATCAATGATACTAGGGAAGTTTTCACGATTTCGACAAATAAGAAATACCGTCCCCAGAACGACTAAGTAAATAAATTTTCGAAAGAGCGACCCAATAGGGAAATCATCGCAAGCGAGACAATAAAGAGAGCTTGTCTCACAATCAAAAATATAGGCAAAGTAAGGAAAACATTTGCGATGAATCATCTTTCGAAGGGGTCGTCGCAAAAGCGACGAAAACATGGTATATTGCGATGAAATTGCTATACAATTTTCATAATTTTTATAACAAGTTTGTCGTAATATTTGTATAGGTCATCTCAATTGTGATGAAAACAAGGTATATTTCCAAGAAATTGCTATACAATTTTCATGATTTGTATAGCAAGTGCGTCGCAAGATTTGTACAGGTCGTCACAAGAGCGACGAAAACAGGGTATATTGCCACGAAATTGCTATACAATTTTCGTGATTTGTATAGAAAGTGCATCGCAAGATTTGTACAGGTCATCGCAAGAACAATGAAAACAGGGTATATTGCCACAAAATTGCTATACAATTTTCGTGATTTGTATAGCAAGTGTGTCGCAAGATTTGTACAGGTTGTCGCAAGAGAGACAAAAATAGGGTATATTGCCACGAATTTGATATACAATTTTCTTGATTTGTATAGAAAGTGTGTCACAATATTTGTATAGGTCATCGCAAGAGAGATGACAACAATTTATTTTTAAAAAAATTAAAATTTTATTTTTGTGCAAAAAAAATAAAATTTGATTTTTGAGCCAATTATAGAAGGTGCTATGATTGCACACTAAAGAGGTCATCCAAGTGAAGTTTTTGCATAACTCCAAATCATCTACATATATTCAATTTTGGTAGGGACCCCTTTCCTTTTTTTTATAAAATAAAAATAAGAGGGTTGTTGTGGCCACAATAGTTGGTTGGTTGGTTGAGTCAGTTGACTGACCCGACTGTTCAAACTAACTATATTCTTAAAACAATTACACAATTGTATCAAAAAACAATAATCTAACTTAGATTTATATTTTTAACATATCCTTGGCCTCAAAGCCTTCTTTGTCCTAAAAAGGTGAGGAAAAATAAATAATCAAACCTTCCAAAGAAATTATTTCTTTGTTGTTCAAATAAACTCTGATGACCTTATATATGATTTTATATTATTTTTTTTATATTTACTCATGGGTTATACATTTTAATATGGTGTCATTAAATACCTTCTTAAAACACACACTTGAGGTGTTTCTAGCTAAATTTCTCATGTTACCTCTTAAACTCTCGCCAAAGGAAAGTCCTACCCTGCGAGGGAGAGCTTGAGGAAATAGATAGGGAAGTCGCCCACTATCACCTTAGTGCCCTTGCCTCTACATTTCTAGGCCATGGTTTCTAACATAAGGAGGGTTTTCCTAGGGGGATAATACTAAGTATTGTCATTTCATTTCTAGACAGGTGAGGACAAGGACTTTGTTTGACTTGGGTTGACTTCTCTAAACTGATGCTTCAAGAAAAGTAAGAGAAGAAAATGCTCAATGAATGCTTGGAAGGAAAACACTTATTTTATTAAACAAAACACGCCAATGCACCATTACTCATAATTAGTGATCAAGCAATATAAAATGACCAAGGTGAAACTTTCTAAGTAAAAGGTATATATTCATTCACAAGATAGTCGTCATTTAGCAAATTTCATATGTGCAAGAAGTGAAGCATGAACAATTACTTATGAAACATTTAAGCATAAAATTGGGTCGTTATAATAGCAATGAAATATAGCATCATTGTAACAAGTTCATAACCAATATAAGTTTGCATCCATTCAATAAGTATATGCCATGAAACACATGAAGTGTCACTATTGTAAAGAGAGAATAAGGCAACGAGCTCAATGTAATAGCTTTAGAAGAAATACAATGCTACCAGATTATCAAATTTCATTATTATATGTCAAGGCATAAATTATAATATCAACCAAACTTATCATTCATTCATCAACACTCAGAAATTAATCTGTTTCTCATCAAACAATATAGATCAATTCCTTGGAACCATGATTGTAGTATGAATCAACCCTCTCAACTGGAAAACAATAGAAATGTTGCACTGTTTGGGTAGATTGTTTGGGGTGGTTAGGATAGGAATGTATCGTCATGGTCAACCAACCAAACCAAAATACATGCAAACACCACAACAAAATATGGTTAACAAACCTTGATACAATAGTCAAAGGAGGCAATTATTGGACTAATTACAAGTTTCTTTGGAATTACTTAACATATTTTGGCTTCTTTGGGATGTGGAAAACAAGGTGTCATAAAAACATTGCAAGACATCAACACTTTAATCACCATTGACAGTGGAATACTTCTGTAGTTTTATGACATTCCTGAATAGATTTTTGGATAACACATAGGAGGTAATGTCAAGTCTTGAAACTAGGTAATTTATCTCTCTTCAAAGTCGTTTGGACACCTATGGAAATGAATATAATGAAATCCTCAAAAAATTGGAAAAAGAGGAGGGTTACAAATAACCCCGCACAACAATAAATCTCTGTAGAAAAAGGAATACTAGAAAAATCCCAGAACAAAAATAAAGAACATGCAACGATTTGAATTTGAATGAGGTTTTTGGACCTTCCAATACATCCAATGATAGTTTATAATAACCTAGAACAACACTCCTTCAAAATGTTGCAATAAAATTTATTTTCAATCCTAGTTATGTTGTATTTATTTGAACCATTCCAAGCAAAGTATGCATTAGGGCATCCATAAAAATGATCAATTTCTACTTAAATTAAAAATGATTTTCAAACCCTCTTGTGATCAACATATAGATGTTTCTTTGAGAACTAGTTAGCATGATTTGAACTAATATAAGTCAATGAGGCTCAATGCAATCTAGATTGAGGATAACACATTATGAAAACCTTTCCTAGTACTATCAAGGTGAACTGGAAAGTTGTCCAAGAAAAAGGATAGAGCCATCAGACATCCTACCTTAATGCATGAACAATAAATTCAATGATCAAAGGGGTAAGGTTAGAGAACTTACCTTGAGAACCCTCCCAAGTGGAGCATTTCACCCTTAATTTTTTGGCCTTCTAACATTCTTTTTATTCCAAAAAAGCCTTTAAAAGTTATTATATAAACCTTGAAAATGACAAACGTTAACAAAGAAAAGAAATAGATTCTCAAACAAATATTAAGCCAAGTTTCTCATTAATATCCAATGGTTTTAAATGAGGGAGAACTCTTCCTTTTATAGGTGAAGAGCCTCCTCAAATACAATACAACACAATGTGCTAGCTCAATACTATGAGGTCAAAACCATTAACCCAGTCAAAACCATGGGAACATACAACAAATCATCTAACAAATCCCTCAAAACCCTCCAAGAGCCAAATGACCCTAAATAATGGTCCAAATATAATAATAAATTCCACAAGTGTGGGCTAGAGGGAGAGAATAAATTAGGTACACTACTCAATAAAGGTGAAATTTTCCCATGAGAGGGTGAATGATTGAGTCAACATTGTCCAAATACTCCCAAAGATCCTCCAACGAACTCCCTCAAATGATGGAAAGGTCCAAGTCTGGAATAACGAACTCAAGAAGATGACATTACCTCTCACATGTGTGAGCCATCCAAGTAAAAAAGTCAAGATAAATGGCATGTGTGGCCTCCTCTAGGTGGGTGCTTCTCAAGTAGATAAAAATAAAGCATTCAACATCATCACAAGGTACAAATAACAACCTATAACCACCTCCATAATTTGTAACCAACTCCTCCAATGCATTAATAACTCCCATGTGTGGTCCAAGGAGAGATAAATAATGCATAAGTGTGAATGAAACATCCAGTTGATAAAGGAGAATGAATTTGAGTGGTCCATGTGGMATGTGTGGTGACATGGCATCCCTCTCATGGATCGATGCACTGTCATGGATCCCAATGYGGTGAYATGAATCCCAAGGAAAATGGTATGGATCCCAATGTATGTAGATATAWYGATCATATATGAGTASATGGATCCCAATGTAGCATCATGGAACCAAATGCAATGTCATGGATCTTGAGGCATAATACATGTATCCCAATTCACAATACCCACTTGAAGTGATGGGTCTAGCCTCTTAGCAAGCCATTAATTGGTAGCACCTAGTGACATCTCTTAGCACAACATAAAAAAGGGGGTTGGTTTTAATATTTTCATAAGTCTTACCAAGGGGAACAATATTGACCCTTATACATGCATCAAGTCCTAAGATAACACATATTTTCTAAGCACCTAGGTGAAAGATAGGAAAAAATAATTAATAATGATGAAAGGGAATGGAGAATGAGTTCATGTGATGACCCTAGATGTCTTAGACATGCACAAGTCTTATCAATCATTTATTTATTCATCCACATTTATTTAGCTAGGATTTTTACATATAATATCCTTCTAGAGATAGCGTAACATTGAGTTACAATCCTTAACATTATTTCTTACTACCCCTTTAAGAATTGTTTTTTTTTAATGTTTGTTTTATCGAACAAGTTCCGTTTATTTAGATATTCATAGACAAACTAGAGACTAAGGGAATTGGCCTCATAGTGAGGGAGCATTGCTAAAAATTTATATTTGGATTTTGACTTTATCTCTTCACCTCTTTTCCTTATTGGATTATTGACTCAGGCTTTATCAATTTGACCTTTCCTTTTGACATTTGAGAAATCATACATGACCAAGATGCAATTTTTTATATGGATGGAATGAATCACACTCGGGAGTTGGAAAATGATTAGCATGGTTGGGATATGGATAATGATATCTATCCTAAGAACCCAATGGTATAAGTTAATCTAAGAGATGACACACTTCTAACATAAAACATGTTCCCCAAGGTACTATAAGGAAAGTCATAAAACCATGTAATGTTATGAAATGCTACTAGGAAATCATTAGGTGTTTACCACTTTATGATGAGACAATAAGTTACATCATCCTTTCCAAATAATTATTGATACATGGAATGTCAAACGAATCAAATAGGAACCATGCCATACCATGCAACAATGCATCTATCATCTGAGGAGTTGGCATGAAAGTGAGCTACACCATAGTTGAGATAACATGATCATGTTTTTGGTGGAGATCAAGAAGAACTCTATCTAGATCTAGGGAATATGAGTGTGACACATCATGCAAGAAACAACTTGAAACCCTTGCTAGCGTATCCAAAAATGTGTCACCCCTCATGGGGTAACATTTGGCTCCTACTCGTGGATATGCACTCTGTGTGGGAATGTATGAGAACTCCATAATCTTTGTACACCTGTGACCTACACACCATATAAATTGGCAAATGAAACAAAATTTGGGGTGAATCTGCCACCCTAGTTAGAAATAAAAAATACTTGGCACAAATAAAAAAACTTCACCAAATATAAACATGAAATTAAAGAAGGAAAAGACATGTAAGAAATTATTCTAAGGAAAATCAAATGCATCAATAAAATTAGG